>PISX010005105.1:42969-111964 GCA_004024625.1 Mellivora capensis | reverse complement strand
ATTGGGAGGGAGACAAACCATAAGTGACTCTTAATCTCACAAAACAAACTGAGGGTTGCGGGGGGGAGGGGGTCGGGAAAGGGGGGTGGGGTAATGGACATTGGGTTGGGTATGTGCTATGGTTAGTGCTGTGAAGTGTGTAAACCTGGCGATTCACAGACATGTACCCCTGGGGATAAAAATTTGTTTAAAAAAAATAAAAATTTTAAAAAAAAATAAAAATAAAAAATAAAATAAAATAAAAGATTTCCTGATTAAGCCTAAGGAACATTCTGCATAGGGAAAAACCATCTGTGCATAATTAAAAGTTACAGATAATTACATATAGGTGTTTGATATAGAGACATGATATAATAAACAGTGAAGTGCAGACTCGAAGTCTCTCCAAACAGTGTGTTTTTGCAAAAGGCAATACTGCTTTGCTTTATTGTCCATTCTGCCTGGAATGCCATATCATTATCTTTATTTCTCTTTCTCTGTTTCTTTTTTTTTAAGATTTTATTTATTTAGGGACGCCTGGGTGGCTCAGTTGGTTGAGCGGCTGCCTTCGGCTCAGGTCATGATCCCAGCATCCTGGGATGGAGTCCCGCATCGGGCTCCTTGCTCAGCGGGAGGCCTGCTTCTCCCTCTGCCTCTGCCTGCCTCTCTGCCTATGCTCTCTCCCTCTCTCTCTGACAAATAAATAAAATCTTTAAAAAAAAAAAAGATTTTATTTATTTATTTGACAGAAATCACAAGTAGGCAGAGAGGCAAGCAGAGAGAGAGGAGGAAGCAGGCAGGGCTTGATCCCAGGACCCTGAGACCATGACCTGAGCTGAAAGCAGAGGCTTAAACCACTGAGCCACCCAGAAGCCCCTTTCTCTGTTTCTATTAACTAATCTAAGGCCAAGATTAAAAATGGTTTCCTTGGGGCACCTGGGTGGCTCAGTTGTTAAGCATCTGCCTTTGGCTCGGGTCATGATCCCAGGGTCCTGGAATCAAGCCCCACTTCGGGCTCCTTGCTCAGCAAGAAGCCTGCTTTTCCCTTCCCCACTTCCCCTTCTTGTGTTCTCTTTCTCATTGTCTCTTTCTCTGTCAAGTAAATAAAATCTTTTTTTTTAAGATTTTATTTATTTGACAGTGAGAGACACAGAGAGAGAGAGAGGGAACACAAGCAGAGGGAATGGGAGAAGGAGAAGCAGGCTTCCCGCCGAGCTGATGCAGGGCTCCATCCCAGAACTCTGGGATCATGACCCAAGCCGAAGGCAGACGCTTAACAACTGAGCCACATGGTGCCCCAAATAAATAAAATCTTTAAAAAAAAAAAAGTTTCCTCCATGAAGCCATCCCTGGTGTTCTCTTAGTTAGAAACAATCTCTCCACAGAATTGCTAAATCACGTTATATGTATCTCACAAAGGCACCAAATATCTCAAAGACACCAAAGAATGAATATCCATGCTGGGTAAAAAGTAAAATAATAACCAGAAAATTAATTTTTTTAAAGATTTTATTTATTTGACAGAAAGAGAGATCATAAGCAGGGAGAGCAGCAGGCAGAGAGAGAGAGGGAAGCAGGCTCCCTCATGACCCGAGCCGAAGGCAGAGGTCCAACCCACTAAGCCACCTAGGCGCCCCCAGAAAATTAATTTTTAAAAATTTCTATGTGAAATTTATGGATAACTGAGGCAAATACACTATTTTGACAGAGCAATGACTTCTATAAACTTTTTTTAGTTATGAATGAAATGTATTGATGTGATAACACATAAAATGTGCCCATTTAAGTGAATTGTTTGCTGAGTTTTTGATGTTATTCACCTATATAACCACCAACACAATCAAAATGTGCAATATTTCTATCATCACAAAATGTTCCCTCTGACCTCTCAGCTGTCAATTCTACCCTCACCCACACACCCACAGCTCCAGGCAATCACTGATCTGCTTTCTGTCACATTTTTCAGCTCTAGAACTTCAGATAATGAAACTGAATTATGGATTCTCTTGTCCCTGGCTTCTTTTGGTCAGCATAGTGTTTCTGAAATTCACCCATGTCGTGTGTATCAGTAGTCCATTCCTATTTATTGCTGAGTGTATTCCATCCCACTGGAATTCATCTAATCACATACAGATGAATATTTGTTTCCAGTTTGGTGTTACTATGAATAAAACTGCTGTGAATACTCCTGTACAAGTCTTCTTGTGAACACATATTTTCATTTCTCTTGAAAAAATAGCTAGAAGTGGCATTGCTTGGTCATTTAGTAAGTATACATTTAATTTTATAGGAATCTGCCAAGTGATTATACCATTTTGCATTCTTACCAGCAATTTATGAAAGTTCTACTTGCTTCACATATCCACCCCAATACCTGATATTATCCATCAATTAATTTCAGCAATTCTAGTGGTATGTAGAAGTAAATTGGTGTGGTTTTATTTTGCATTTCCTTGATGACTAACGATTTTGAGTGTCTCTTCATGTGATTTTGGCTATTCTTTTCTCTTCTTTTCTTTTTAAGTAGGCTCCATGTCCAGTGTGGAGCCCAGCTCAGGGCTTGAGCTCACAATCCTGAGATGAAGACCTGAGCTGAAATCAAGAGTTGGATGCTCACCCAACTGAGCCACCCAGGCACCCTGATTTCTAGCTATTCTTTCTACTATATTCCTTCATGAAATGTCTGTTCAAAACATTTGCCAATTTTCATGGACTACATTGTTTTTAATCATTAAATTATAAAAAGTGTCATTTATATATCCTAGATACAAATCTTTTGTTGGATGTATGTATTGTGATTATTTTTCCAGTCTATGCTTGCCTTTTAATTTTTTAATGTCTTTCAAAGGGCCAGCATTTTAAATTTTGATGAAGTCCTATTTATCAAATTTCTTTTTTATGACTTGTGTTTTTGTATCCTGTCTAGGAAATCTTTGCCTAATCCAAGGTATTTTGTGCTTTCTTCTAGAAAATTTATAGTTTTAGCTTTTAAGCCTAGGATTATGACCCATTTTAAGTTAATTTTTATATATAGTACAAGCTAAGAGTTGAGGATTGAATTTTTCCTATAGGGATATCCAGTTATTCCAGCATCATTTGTTGAAAATATTTCCTTTTCCCTTTGAATTGCCTTGGCAGTTTTATTGAAATAAGTTGATCATGTATGTGTGGATTTTTTTCTGAACACTATTCTGTTCCTTTGATCTAAATGTCTATTTTATGCCAGTACCACATTGCCTTCATTATTGTTGTTTTATAGTAAGTCCTGAAATCTGGTACTGTAAGTCCTCCAACTTTGTTCTTCTATTTCAAAAAGTGTTTTGTCTATTCTAGATCTTTTATATTTTTCATATAAATATTTCATATAAATTATTTGTCAGTTTCTACAACAGTGCTGGGATTTTTATTGAGATTGCTATAAATCACTTTGAGAAGAATCAACCTCTAAACAATATTGAGTCTTAAAATCCATCAACATGGTTTATCTCTCCATCCAAGATTAAACCTCTTAAATTTTTTCTCAGTAATATTTTGTAGCTGTCACTATACAAGTCAGACACATATTTTGGGTTCCTTTGTTTGTTTACACTCATTTTTGTTAAATGTACTCATAAATGCTTCTTGGTTTAGATGCTCTTGTAAATGACATTTTTTATTTTCCAATTGTTTATTGTTAGTGTATAGAAATTGATTTTTTGCATATTGACCTTGTATCCAGCAACCTTACCTAATTTACATGTTAGTTTTGGTAGAATTTTTTTAAAGATTTTTTTTTATTTATTTGAGAGTGAGCACATGCACCTGGGCAAGCAGGAGGAAGTGCAGAGGGGGAGGAAGACAGAGAGAATCTCAGTCAGACTCTGAGCCAAGCCCAGAGCCTGACTTGGGTCTCAATCTCATGACCCTGAGATGAGGACCTGAGCTGAAATTAAGAGTCGGATGCTTAACTGACTGAGCCACCCAAACACCCCTAGAATTTTTTTATATATTCCTCAAAATCTTCCTTTTTTCCCAGCTTTATTGAGATATGATTGGCATATAATATTGTACAACTGTACAATGTAATAACTTAATATACATTGCAAAACAATTACCACAATAAAGTTAGTTAGCACAGTCATCACCTTGCATAGTAACAATCTGTGTGTGTCAAGAACTTTTTTCCAGATTTATTGAGGTAAAATGACACACAGTCAATTTTAAGTTAAGGTGTACAGCATGACTTGACTTACATATATTACAAAATAATTACAATAGATTTAGTTAACATCCATCATCTCATATACAAAAAAAGAAAGAAAATGGTTTTTATCTTGTGATGAGAACTCCTAAGATTTACTCCTTTAACAACTTCCAAATATACTGTACATACCAAATATGCCATATTACCATGTTGTACATTATATCCCCAGTACTTATTTATACCTGGAAGTTTGGACCTTTGGACCACCTTTATCCAATTCTGCATGTCCCCACCCCCTGCCTTTGATAACTACAAATCTGATCTCTTTTTTCTGAGTTTTTTTTTTAAATCCACATAAAAGAGAGATCATACAGTATATGTCTTTCTCTGTGTGACTTATTCCACTTAGCATAATGCTTTCAAGGTCCATCCATGCTGTCACAAATGGCAGGATTACCTTCTTTTTTGCGACTGAATTATGTGCCATTGTACATTTATACCACAATTTCTTTTTTCCATTCATCCTCCCACAGATATTTGGATTCTTTCCTCCTCTTGGCCATTATACATAATGCTACTGTGAACATGAAGGTGCACATATCTCTTTGATGTAGTGGTTTTGTTTCCTTCAGATATATACCCACACATGGAATTTCTGGGTTCATACAGTAGTTCTATTTCTAATTTTTTGAGAAACTTCTATCTGTTTTCCATAGTGGCTATACAAGGCCACTGTAAATACTGTGACAGATGGTTCATTTGGGGCCACCAAAGTAACAGTTCGGGGTTTTTTTCCCCCAAGAGTCCTGTAGTTGTATATTTGTCATCACCTGTAACTGTATTAATTTTTCAAAGAAAACTTTAAAATCTTATTTACAATAGTATCCAACATAAGTGATTGATAGGTGATAACCCCCACTATTACTAAATCTGGATTATATTTTTTGCCTATCTTTACCATTTCTGTCAGGTACATTTGAGATGTTAGGGTTGAAAGCTGACAGCCAAGAAATCCCTAGGATTTTGCAGTCACTACCTGACAGCCCTTCAGGTGGCCTTTAACTTCAATTTCCTCTCAATCTTCCCATCACACTGCGCGATCTTGTTAATAGGGCCCTTAGCGTCTTCTTACCCACTTCAAATATGGCCGCTGAGTTCCAGTCTCAGTTACCACCTGATCATGGCAACAGCTCTAACTTCATGCCCATTATCAAAAGGGCCTCTTCCCGCGAGGCTGAAGTTCTGAGTGCGCAAGCGCAAGCGCAAGCGCACTCAGCCCTCTTCCCGGCAAGATGGCGGCAGGCTTGGTGTACGGTCGCCGGGAGCTTCTGCGCCTCTTACGGCCACAGCGTCAGGTAAGGCTACCCTAGGGCTGAGGGGCCAGGACCCAGCCCTGTCCCCATGACCCCAGCCAGAGACAGCTCGTGCCAGGAACAGCCTGAGCAGATGCTGACCTCACCAGGACCTGCCTCTCTTGACCTCGGCTCTCATGAGTACATGGGAAGGTTACGTCCCCAGCCCTGCAGGCTCAGCGGTCGCATATTGTTTTCTGTGGGTCCTGATGTCACCCCTGCCACGGAAACTTCAGCCTCGACCTCTGTGCTCCGGGGTGGGCCTGCGGTAACCAAGAGCCAGGCCGCACTAAGTGCATGCTTTCCGGCCAGCCATCCGCGCGCGGAGAGTAATAGTGACTTCACCTGTGGTAGAAGGCTGCGTGCATCGTGGCGAATGAGCATGATGAGCGACATCTGCTCTTGATAAAGGGGCTGCATCCTTCTTTTACCCTCTCAGTTCCACAGCGTCGCAGGGCCCTCGCATTGGCCGCGGAAACCGCTGACTGCGGGGCTCCTCTTTCCAACCGGCCGGTGCTGCGAGCGCCCGCACTATGTCGTCCTCACTGGCTCTGGACCCCGGGGCCTCAGTACCTCCGTGATTTTGTTCGCAGAAGCCCAGGTAAGAGGCGATTCGTCCCTGCGACGTTAGGAGTAGTGTTTGTTGGTCGATTTTATTTTATTTACAAGGAGGAGGGATGTGGCACACTCCATGCAGCTCCCAAAATGGTAGCATCTCTGCTTCGGATAGATTTTCGTATCAGTGGGGAAATAATTGAAAGTACAGCAGGAGAGATTGATGTTATATACAAGGCGTTGTTTGCCATAATGGTGGCAAGCCCCTGATGGTGTATGAGATATGATTCCAGGTGTGCGTGTGTATTAGAAAAGTTATAAATTGCATATGAATGACTTCTTGGGTATTAATATTTCTGATGGTGAGGCCAAGTGAATATTTTGGTCTTAAAAACTGAATTGTTTTAAATGAAAATTATGATAGTTTCAGTATCTGCAAAATTGTGCCAGTGAAACTCAAATGACTGAAGTTTGGAACAGTGATAGAAAAAATAACCTCCTAATAGGAAAGAAAGTCAGGAAGTCTTACTTTAAGTAACTCGTCTTCCTCTCCAGAGGAAAAAATAAGATGTCCTTTTTAAGCCTTGAATTTTGTGTAGTCTACACTGTAGACTAACCCGGAGAACGAGAAGTAGAAAGGCAATAGAACAACCTGATACTAGTTATTAGGGGGCCTGTGATTTCTGTATGTCCCCCCTGCTGAGTATTACACATGACTTCCTTTTGCACAGGTTCAGGGCCCTCCTGCAACTCCCTCACCCACAGCAATACCTGAGGTGGCTTCTGGAGAGACCGCAGATGTAGTCCAAGCTGCTGCAGAACAGAGCTTCGCTGAACTGGGTCTGGGGTCATACACCCCAGTGGGACTGATTCAGAACTTACTGGAATCTTTGCATGTTAACCTAGGCCTACCTTGGTGGGGAGCCATTGCTGCATGTAAGGGAAACACATCCTGGCCAAGGGTAGAAGAAATGGGAACTGGGGGGTAGAAATTTAAAGATAGCCTTTCTGTAAGTAGGCAGAGGGAATACAGCTGACCCTTGAACGACCTGGGGGTTAGGGGCACTAACCCCACCCAGCAGTTGAAATTTCATAACTTTTGACTCCTCAAAAACTTAATAGCCTACTGTTAGAAGCCTTACTGATAACATAAACAGTTTGTACATGTTTCGTATGTTACATGTATTCTACATTCTTACAATAAAGGAAGAAAAAAATACATGTACAGTACTGTTTAAAAAACAACAGTAACAACATATGCTTCGGCCTAGGGAGTTCCAACCCCTGTTGCTCAAGGGTCAACTGTAGTTGCAGAAGTTTAGGGGTCAGAAAAGCAGATGATTCAGACAAGGAATAGAGGCTCTTGATCCTTAGATACACACTACTTCTCTTTCCTAAAGGACATTAGAAAACCACTGGATCCCCTGGGATTCAACAAGTGTAGATATTTAATGTCAGCATGGGGTTACAGTAAGGAGACCTTGTTAACAGTAATGAAGCTGCCCCGGTTTAGGTGATAGGTCAGGTCTGGCGCTTAAACCTCTCCCCACGCACCCACCCCTGCCGCCAGTTGGAAGGTGCCCACATTGTTTCTCTTGCAGGCTAAGACTATACTTTAAATTCTGTTCTTCCTACACCTTGCTCTGGTGATCATCCTTTTCCCTAGGTCTTCAGCTTCTCTCTTTTTACTGCCCTATTCTGAAAATATAAACATGTTCAAGTATACCATGGATTTCTTGAGGAAAAGTCCCTTCTTTTCATCCTTAGTTCTTTCTTCTTTCATAGCTCTTATTTAAAAGACTGTTCTGCATGCAGTGGACTTCTTTCTTTCCACTCTTTGACACTCAGCAATCTGACCTTTTCTTTTTAGCAATCTGACTTATTAATACCACCTCATTTTGTCAGTGACATCATTCCTGAACCCATTTTTCTTTTCATATTTGATCTTTCTGTGCTAGACACTTTTTTCCAATTTATTTTATTGTAGTTCATATACAATAGTTTCAGGTGTACAACATAGTGATTCAAGATATATATTATGAAGTGATCACCATATAACCATATAAAGTTGTTACAATATATTAACTGTAATTCCCTATGCTGTACATTGCATCCCTGGATCATCTTTATTTGCATTTGCAACTGGAAGTCTGTACTTTTTTTTTTTTTAAGTTTATTTAAGCAATCCCTGGGGTGCCTAGCTGGTGTCAGTTGATGGAGTGTGCAGATCTTTTTCTCAGATCTTTATATGTACACACATTGGGTGTGTAGGGCTTGAATTCACAACCCCGGGATCAAAAGCCACATGTTCCACTGACTGAGCCAGCCTAGCACCCCTGGAAGTTTCTACCTTTTAATTTCCTCCCATTTTTCCCATCTTCTCTAGTCCCCTCCCCTCTGGCAACCAGATTGTTCTCTGTATCTATGAGTCTGTTTTGTTTTCTAGATTTCACACAAGTGAAATTATAAGGTGTTTATCTTTCTGTCTTATTTCACATAGCCTAATACCCTATAGATCCATCCGTGTCACTGATGGTAAGAGCTCACTTTTTTTTTTTTTAAAGATTTTATTTATTTATTTGACAGAGATCACAAGTAGGCAGAGAGAGACAGAGGAGGAAGCAGACTCCCTATGGAGCAGACAGCTCGATGTGGGGCTTGATCCCAGGGTCCTGGGATCATGACCTGAGCTGAAGGCAGAGGCTTTGCTTTTTTTTTTTTTTTTTTTAAAGATTTTATTTATTTATTTGACACAGACAGAGATCACAGGTAGGCAGAGATAGAGGAGGAAGCAGGCTCCCTGCTGAGCAGAGAGCCCGATGCAGGGCTCGATCCCAGGACCCTGGGATCATGACCTGAGCTGAAGGCAGAGGCTCTAACCCACTGAGCCACCCAGGCGCCCCTGAAGGCAGAGGCTTTAACGCACTGAGCCACCCAGGTGCCCCTTACTTTTTTTTTTTTTTTTTTTAATCACTGCATAATACTCTGTTGTGTGTTCATATGCCACACCTTCTTTATTCATTCATCTGTCTACAGACATTTAGGTTACCTCCATATCTTCACGATTATAAATAATGCTACAGTGAACTTAGGTGCAAACTTGTTTTGGGGTTTTGGGTTTTTTTTTTAAGATTTAAGAAAGGGGCGCCTGGGTGTCTCAGTGGGTTAAGCCTCTGCCTTTGGCTCAGGTCATGATCTCAGGGTTCTGGGATCAAGCCCCGCATCTGGCTCTCTGCTCAGTGAGGAACCTGCTTCTCCCTCTCTCTCTCTCTGCCTGCCTCTCTGCCTATTTGTGATCTCTGTCTGTCAAATAAATTTTTTTAAAAATCTTAAAAAAAAAAAAAAAGATTTATTTAAGAGAAAGAGCAAGTGCATCTTTCCAGACTCCCCACTTGAGTGTGGAGTTGGGACACAGGGCTGTACAATTTTGCATTCTCACCAGTAGTGCACAAGGGTTCTCTTCTCCACATCCTTTTTTTTTTCCCTCTCCCAGAGATATCATTTATTTGACAGAGAGAGACAACATAAGCAGGGAGAGTGGGAGAGGGAAAAGCAGGCCTCCTGTCAAGCAGGGAGTCTGACTCGGGGCTCAATACCAGGACCTTGAGATCATGACCTGAGCCAAAAGCAGATGTTTAACTGACTGAGCCACCCGCGTGCCCCTTAAATACGAGTTTTTCCATATATGACCTTTCTTATAGTGAGGTGTATTCTCTCTAAACCCAATTTATTGAGAGATTTTTGTCTTGAACGGATGTGGAGTTTTGTCAAATGCTTTTCCTGCATCTGTTGAGATGATCATACAGTTTTCCTTTCATTTTGTTAATGTGGTAAATCACACTGAATTTGTGAATATTAAACCATTGAATTCCCTGAATAAATCTCACTTGATCAGGGTGAATCATCCTTTAAATGTATTGTTAAATGTGTTATCAAATGTATTAAATCATCTTTTAGGTATATTGTTATAAATTATAGTGGTTTGGTAAAAAAAAAATTTAATTTTATTTATTTGACAGAGACAGGGAGAGAGGGAACACAAGCAGGGGTAGTGAGAGAGGGAGAAGCAGGCTTCCTGCCAGGCAGGGAACCCAATGTGGGCTTGATCTCAGAACTCTGGGATCATGACCTGAGCTTCAGGCAGACGCCTAACAACTGAGCCACCCATGCGCCCCAGTTTGGTAATATTTTGTTGAGGTTTTTTGCATCATTTATATTTGGCACAGATTTTGGCCTGTATAGTTTTCTCTTTTTTTAATGTCTTTGTCTGCTTTTGGTATCTGGGTAATGCTGGCCTTGTAGAATGAGTTTGAAAGCTTTTCTTCCTCTTCTGTCTTCTGGAATAGTTTAAGGGTAGGTATTAACTCCTCTATGTTTGGTAGAATTCACCTGTTAAGTTATCTGGTCTTTGGAGTGTTTTTTGTTGGGATTTTGATTGCCCATTCACCTTCATTACTAGTATTTGGTCTGTTCAGATTTTCTATTTCTTCCAGATTCGGTTTTGGAAGATTTTGTGTTTCTAGGAGTTTATACATTTCTTTTAGGTTGTTCCATTTGTTGGCATATAATTGTTTATAGTACTGTCTTGCAATCCTTTGTGTTTGTGTTTCCTAGGTGGTGTTGGTTGTTAAATTCTTTCACTTCTGATTTTATTTGGGCCCTCTTTTTCTTAATGAGTCTGGCTAAAGCCTTACCAATTTTATCTTTTTTAAAGTACCATCTCTAGTTTGTTGATCTTCTCCATTGCTTTTTTAGTCTACTTCATTTGTTTCTGCTTTAATATTCATTATTTCCTTCCTTCTACTAACTTTGGGCTTTGTTCTTTTTCTAGTTCATTTAGCAGTAAGGTTAGATTGTTACAGATTTTTCTTTCCTAAGATAGGCCTATACCACCATAAGCTGCCCTCTTTGGTTTCTGGTTTTTTGGTTGGAACATGTAGTTCATTTACACTTAAACTAATTACTGATAGATATATACTTCTTACCATACTTTCTTCTTTTTTAAGATTTTTATTTATTTGACAGAGAAAGATCACAGGTAGGCAGAAAGGCAGAGGGGAAGGGGGAAGCAGGCTTCCTGCTGAGCAGAGAGCTCAGATGCAAGCTCAGATGCTTGATCCCAGGACCCTGAGATCATGATCTGAGCCAAAGGCAGAGGCCCAACCCACTGAGCCACCCAGGAGCCTCTACCATTTTCTTAAGTAACCTCTACATCCAATGTGGGGCTTGACCTCAAGGCCCTTAGGTCAAGAATCACATGCTCTACTGACTGAGCCATCCAGGCGCACCTACTTCTTACCATTATATTGATTTCTGGTGGTTTTGTAGTTCTTCTCTGTTGCTGTCTTCTCCCTTGTAATTTGGTGACTTGCCTTAGTGTTATGTTTATATTCCTTTCTCTTTATTTTTGTGTGTTCTATTACAGGTATTTGGTTTATGGTTACTATTAAGTTCCTATTTAACACTGTATGTATAGAAATCTTATATAGATGTATATAAGTTGATGGTTGCTTTAAATTCAAGTGAATTCTAAAAATACTAGTCCCCCCTTCCCACATTTTATGGGTTCCCCCCCCCCAAGGTTTAAAAACTTATTTAGGGGGCGCCTGGGTGGCTCAGTAGATTAAAGCCTCTGCTTTCGGCTCAGGTCATGATCCCAGGGTCCTGGGATCGAGCCCCACATCCAGCTCTCTGCTCCGTGGAGAGCCTGCCTCCTCTCTCTCTCCCTGCCTGCCTCTCTTGCCTACTTGTAATCTCTGTCAAATAAATAAATAAAATCTTTTAAAAAATAAATAAAATAAAAACTTATTTAGAAAGCCTGTGAAATAATTGTGTAATAATTTGAATGTGTAGGTTATACAAAAAAAAATGACTTGAAAATTCCCACATTGTTTTTAACATTGTGTCTTAGAATTAATATTGTGAGATATTTGTGATATTCTAATATTTTTGTATCCCTTGACTAATTATTGTAGGTCTAGATGATTTTACTACTTTTGTAACCTTCACCCTAGCTCTGTAGGTAATTATCCACTACCTTTATTATATGTTTACTAGTGAGATTTTTTTTTTCCATAAATTTTCTTATTTCTAATTACGGCCTTTTCTGTTTTGAGAAGTCCCTTTAACATTTCTTTTATAGGGCTGGTTCAGTGTGGATGAACTCTTTAGCTTTTCCTTATCTCTCCTTCAGTGTGAGTGATAACCTTGCCAGGTAGAGTATTCTTGGTTGTAAGTTTTCTTCCTTTCACTATTTTGAATATATTGTGCCACTCTTTTCTGGCCTTTGAAGTTTTTGCTGAAAAATCAGCTGATTGCCTTCTGGGGGTTCCTTGTATGTAGGTTTGTTTGTTTTTTTTCTTGCTGCTTTTAAGATTCTTTAACTGTTGGCATTTTGATAACTAGTCTTTGTCTGAGTCTCTTTAGGCTCATCTTTTTTGGGATTCTCTGTGCTTTCTGGACTTAAATGTCTGTTTCCTTTGCCAGGTTAGGGAATTTCTCAGCTGACAGGTTTTCTGCCCCTTTCTCTTTCTTCTCCTTCTGGATCCCTATAATGCCAGTGTTAGTTAGATATGATGTTGTCCCAAAGATTCCTTAAACTGTCATATTTTCCTTTTTGCTGTTCCAGTTGGGTGATTTCCACTACCTTTCAGATCACTGATTTGTTCTTCTGCATTACCTAATCTGCTGTTGAATCCCTGTAGTGGACTTACTTCAGTTACTGTATTCAGCTCTGATTTTTTTTTTTTTTCCGTAGTTGAAGTTCTCATTTTGTTCATTCTTCGGAGTTCGGTGAGTATGTTTATGGCTATTACTCTGATCTTTTTATCTGGTAGATTGCTCATTAGTTCTTTTTCTGAGGTTTTGTCTTATTTCATTTATAACATGCTCTCTGTTTCATTTTACCTAACTCTCTGTTTCTTTGAATTAGGTCAGTTCTGTCTCTTGGTCTTGAAGGAGTAGCTTTTTGCAGGTGTCCTGTGAAGCCCAGTAGTGCAAACTTCGCAGTCACCTGATCCAGGTGCCCTAGGGGTTCTTCGTGTGGGCTGCATGCACCCTCCTCTTATGGCTGGGTCACTGTTGGTGCAAACTCAGTGGTTTGCAGGGCTGTCCCCTGACACAGCTGTCTGCAGGGCTCAGCCACAACTTCTTCAGGTATGCTAGTAAGCAGGGCTGTCCCCCATCCTGTCTGAGAGGTCCAGCCACTACTGCTGTTGAGTGGGCAAGTGTCAGGGGTGGTCTCAGCACAACTGGCTACAAGGCCCAGCTGTATTCCACTGATGGGGAGGCCAGGCCTCCTGTGTGGCTGACTGTGAGGTCCAGCTGCTGTGGGTGCTCTAGTATATGCAGGGCAGGGGCTGCTTGTTGGGGGGAATGGCTCTGGTGCAGGCTCAGGCCACCTGGGTGTGGCAGGGGCAGGGAGCCACTTAAGGGGTCTTGGCCTGTGGGTCACTTGGGCTGGGCAAGCTGGTGCTAGCACAGTAGATGGAGAATGTCGGAAATGGTGCCTGCCAGCTCTTCCATCCCCAGATTATGTTCTAACAGATCCCTGCCCTGCCAGCATGCCTTAAAATAGTCCGTGAATCTCCTTCACGTGTGGCCCAGGCGTAAGCTTCGCTGTTTTTTGTTTTTGTTTTTTTTTTAAGGTTTTATTTATTTATTTGATAGAGATCACAAGTAGTCAGAGAGGCAGGCAGAGAGGAGGAAGCAGGCTTCCCGCCGAGCAGAGAGCCCGATGTGGGGCTCGATCCCAGGACCCTGAGACCATGACCTGAGCCTAAAGTAGAGGCTTTAACCCACTGAGCCACCCAGGTGCCCCGCCTTGCTGGTTTACAAAGCCAGGTGTTGGGCGCCTGGGTGGCTCAGTGGGTTAAGCCTCTACTTTAGGCTCAGGTCATGGTCTCAGGGTCCTGGGATCGAGCCCCACATCAGGCTCTCTGTTCAGCAGGGAGCCTGCTTCCTTCTCTCTCTCTCTCTGCCTTCCTCTCGGCCTACTTGTGATCTCTGTCAAATAAATAAAATCTTTAAAAAAAAAAAAAGCCAGGTGTTGTAGGGCTGGGAACTCAATATGGGGCTTGGACCTCTTGTTTCACAGTGTATATCTCTCTGGTTATGAAATCCCTGCCATTGTGGGTCCTGACTAGACCCTGTCTGTGCCTCCTACCCAACTCAAAATGACTTTTTCTTTATATCCTTAGGTGTGTAATATCTGTTCTGCTTAAGTTCTTGATACAGAGGTAATTCTATATGGAGTTGTAGATTTTGGTATATCCTTGAGGGCATGTAAGCCCAGGAGCTTTCCTCCTCTTCCTCCATTTGATCCTTGGGCCCAGGGTCTGAATTAGACACATTAGACCTTGAAATCTCTCCCTTGGCTTTTGTGATCATCTTTCCTGATTTTCTTCTGGTCTTTCTAACCACATCTTTCCATTGCCATTGCCCAGTTCTCAGTCTACTCCTTCAGGGCTAGTATTTTCCGTTTCATCCTTAGCTTCCCTTCTCTTCCCACCCCATATCAACCATGGTAAGGTTGATAAAGCCTAATATTCTCTACCGCACCACCACCCTCTCTTCTCAGCCCCGACCACCTTCCTTGTCTACAGATAAACTAAATATTTTTTGAATGATCAGGAAATGGGAAGTGTAAGAAACAGGGAGGAACTAAAGCAGTAAGCCACCAGATTACTTCCTACCCTAGGGATTTCTAGGATAGTGGCTTTCACTCTTCATTCCTAGGAGCCCCGGACATCCATAATGGTGCCTCTGAGAAAAGCAAAGGCTAGAGCTTGCATAGTTCTGTAGCCAGACTACTCTCTCTCGGAGCAGTTCTTATATATCTCTTATATTTTATCTCTTATGTATATTGGGGCTATACTTAAAGAGTTGGGGGTAGGGAGAGTCCATTGATAATAGAAAACTTCAGACATCACTATCTAGAAAAGTATCTTGTCTCACCTCCTTTTGTTCAAGGAAATAAACAGTATCCCTGGCCATTTCCTTATAGAAGTTAATGCTAGATTTTTGTGAGGTCAGAGCAGAGGACTAAGCCTTGAAGGAACCAAGTCATCCCTGCCCTTTGTTACGTGTTCCTTCAGCAGGTGTCACAGTATTGAAAAAAACTAGAATAAAAAAGACCCTTTTAGTGAGGACCTAAAAACCTTCAACCTTCCAACTGCAGGACTGCTTTGATTTCCACTCCAGTCCTAGTCTGTGTTTTCCAGGTACCGTCCTTGCCCGCTGCCTGGTGTTTCCTCTCATCGTGAAGGGCCAGCGAGAAGCAGCCAAGATCCATAACCACATGCCAGAGATCCAAAAGTTTTCCACTCGAATCAGAGAGGCCAAGTTGGCAGGAGACCATGCTGAGTGTGAGTCAACTGCAGAATGCGCACAGGGGGAGACTACATGTACACTCTCCTGACACTCTGCTGAGGGAAGGGAATGGCATATATCAGGAGTTGCTAGAAGTGGGCAAGTTCTAAAGATCTACCTGCTTCTTGGGCCTAATGTTTCCAGTGATTGGCCAGGGTTAGTTAGAAGTTTTATGGGCCAGGTGGTAAGGATGGTCACCTCCATCAGTGTAATTATTAACCCAACCATTAACTTCCCCTCCTTTACAGTTTACAAGGCCTCCTCAGAAATGACATTTTACCAGAAAAAGCACGATGTTAAATTCTTTAGACCTCTTATTCTACCTCTGACTCAGGTAAGCAAAAACATTTTCCTTATCTTATCCTATACCAGTCAGGTAAACTCCTGTTTCCCATGCCTTAAACCCCCAAAAAACAAGTGGTGGTGATAGGGTTTTCAGTAATAGAGAAATGAAAATGTCCCCTTTGCTAAAGGGTACTGATACTGTTTATCCTGTAATAGGCCCCGATCTTCATCTCCTTCTTCATTGCCTTGAGAGAAATGGCCAACCTTCCTGTGCCCAGCCTGCAGACAGGTGGCCTTCTGTGGTTCCAGGATCTCACAATGTCTGACCCCACCTACATATTACCACTGGTGGTTACTGCTACAATGTGGGGTGTCCTTGAGGTAAGCTCAGGTTGGCTAAGTGCCAGGCCTGCAAAGTGGAGAGTGAAGAAAGAAGAGTTGATGGGTTGAAATCTGAGCCAGATTCTCTAGAAATGACATGCATTTGTTTTGGTTTTGGTTTTTCTTTGGCAGTTAGGTGCAGAGACTGGTGTGCAAAGTTCTGATCTTCAGTTGATGAGAAATGTGCTCAGAGTGATGCCCCTAGCCGTCTTGCCCATAACTCTCCATTTCCCCACGGTAGGTAATAGTTTAGGAACTGGCTTCAAGCCTTTCCATCTAGCCTAGCCATCTCCCATCAAGCTGACAGCAGAGGACAGTTCCTGAGTACTCTTTCTTGTCTTCCAGGCGGTGTTCATGTACTGGCTCTCCTCCAATATGTTTTCCCTGGCCCAGGTGGCTTGCCTCCGGATTCCAGCCGTACGGACTATACTTAAAATCCCCCAGCGTGTTGTGCATGACTCTAGCAAATTACCTCCACGGGAAGGTTTTATAAAAAGCTTCAAAAGAGGTAAAGGTCTGTCCTTAGTGAAACACAACTGGGGGAAAGTCATCTAAAAATGGGCATAGGACCCATTGTCTTCCTCCTCTTTACAACAGGGTGGAAGAATGCTGAACTGGCGCATCAGCTCCAGGAGCGCGAACGACGCATGCAGAATCACTTGGAACTAGCCGCCAGGGGTAAATAACCCTTGTGGGCTCGATTCTCTGATTTGTTTCTTCCTTTCCTTCGTTCCTCAAGGTTTGTCTTCTCTTGCCCTAGGTCCCTTACGACAGACCTTTACCCACAACCCGCTGCTACAGCATGGAAAGAATCCGCCTCCCAGCACCCCTAACAGCAGCAGTGCCAAGCCAAAGCAGCCCTGGCGTGACACACTGGGCTGAAGTCCGTTCCTGCTCAGACTGGTGGGAGCTCTCTCCTCAGACTCGGCCTCAGAACATATTGGACTTGGAGTTCTTGCCCCAGACCTAGAAGCCCTGGGGCATAGAGCTCTTCCTTTTAAAAGTGTATTCCATTACAGACTCAAACCTAAGTGTAAAAGAGCCAAGTGATCTTGCCAGCCACAGAATCAGTAAACCTCTGCACTACATGCTGCTTCTGAATATTTATTAAAAAGGGAAATGGATGGTGTGCTCCAGAAAACTGAAGACTACATCGACTGGGGACTGCTCCTGCCCGTGCTCTTAGGAAGTGCCTCAGCATTGTAACCTGGCATTACAAGCTTACACTCCCACCCCATATGTGAGTTTTTCCATCCACATTTATCTCAGGATGCTATAAATATTCAAGAAGTACCTGTGCTCAGAATTCTTAGATATAATTAGGCTGTTAGTGAAAAACTCATTTTGCTAGAGCAGCTTCGGTGTGTTTTCTTGTATAGAGTGCTTGCATCAGCTGACTTGAGAGGAAAATACTCAGATACTTTCAAGCACAAGACTGTTTTTAGTGTTCCTCTTAGGTCTCTGGGACCGTTCTCAAATGAAGCCACTCAAATTTAGAACATAACCCTTTTATTATCTAGCACCTGTGACAGTTTCATGTCTCTAAAGGAGACAGGAATTTCAGAGCATTTTTGGCTCTTTTAAAGGAAAAGGAGTGGGTAGGCACACCCAGAGGTGAGTAAAAATCTTAACACAGGGGATCAGGCCCATACCTGACATGCTCCCTACCACTGTCTGTTCCAGATTTTTTTTAAAGGGACAATAAAGCAATGTGTAGCAAAACAAATAAATTACTTTTCATCTCTTAAAAGGCAGGTTTGAAAATTGAAGGCATCTGTCCAGAAACCTGGGCTGAGCAGCTTCAAGTGTACTTTCCTTTTCACCTTCCTTGGCTCCAGCCAGTAAGGGATGAGAGGCCTCTGCTTTCCACATCTCAGGATTGATTCTAGACAGTATTTAGGCAGACTTGGGATCTCGTTGCTTGGGTATCTCTCCTCCATCTTCCAAATCCATCTCTGCAGCAACTGACATACACAGGACCTGGAGGTACCATGTAGCAGATGCTACAAAGAGATATGTGAGTCAGAACTAAGAAGAGGTCAGCTGAGCTCAGTTCAAGGGGCACTGAACGGGTCGGTTAAGCCTAACAACCGGAAGGCCCTATGGCAAAGATGACTTGGGAGGCGGGGGACCAGATGTGGAGGGGTGGAAAAGCCATACAATAGCTAATCATCTTGAAGATCCAAAGGCTTACCCACAATCCTTCGGAGGCAGTGAGGTCGGTTGTGTTCTGGCACTTTGATGATGAAGAAGTAGAAGGGCAAGCCCGAGAGGGCAATGCCAATGCCGATGAGGGAGTTGATGGTATCGCTATAAAGTGGCACGGCCACCAGGAAGATGGTGCAGAGGCAGAAGACAATGGGGAAGAAAAGGCTGAGCTGGAGGGCACAGAGGAAACAGGTGGGAGTTAGGCAGCTATAGTAAGTTTCTTCTGTGAAGGTGAGAGCACTGAGCCTTTCCAACCCCTTCACCTCCACACCTAACCACCACCAAGTCCCAGGCAAAGGTAGGATGGAGGTGGATTACCTTGAGGGGACGAGGCCGGTCAGGCTCCTTCCAGCGCAGGTAAAGCTGACCCACAATGGAGAGCCCCACAAAGAACCAGTAGCTGAAGCTATAGTAGTTAATGAGCTGGAAGATGTCCTCCACACACAGGTAGATCAGTGCCATGACACCCTGCGGACACAAGCCCAGGTCAGCACCCTAGTTACAGTATCTCCTTCCTTTTCTAGTAAGCCAGTGGCCTCTCAGTTGGTTTTTCAGGCCCATTCTTCAAACCTTTGCCAAGTTAACCTCTGTAAAGCACAGATCAGTACAGTTCCTCACAAATCTTTTGCTGAAGAACCTCTCTCCATAATGGCTCCAACCTACATTTTCAGCTTTTATCTCCTACTACCCAACTCCATACTACTTTGCCCTAGGACTCTGATATGGTCTTTGGGTTTCTTTAATGCCCTTTTTTTTTAAAGTAATCTTTACATCCAACATGGGGCTCCAACTCATGACCCTGAGACCAAGAGTTGGCATGCTCCACTGACAGCCAGCCAGGTGCCCCATCTACCTCCCCACATACTGTTTCATTAACCTAAAGCCCATTTCCACCTTTTGCAGCCTAACCCTAAAAATCCACTTCAAATGTACTTTGTCTAGGGGCGCCTGGGTGGGTCAGTCATTAAGCATCTGCCTTTGGCTCAGGTCATGATCCCAGTGTCCTGGAATCAAGCCCCATGTCCAGGCCCCCTGCTTGGAGGAAAGCCTGCTTCTCCCTCTCCCACTCCCCATCTCACAGTGTCTCTGTCAAATAAGTAAATAAGATATTTAACCAAAAAAAAAAAAAAATTATATATGTGTGTGTGTGTGTGTGTATTATCTAGAAGTACCTGGGTGGCTCAGTCACTTAAGCATCTGACTCTTGGTTTTAGCTCAAGTTGTGATCTCAGGGTCTTGAGTTCGAACCCATGTCCCATTCTGCCCTCCCTATGGAGTCTGCTTAAAAGACCTTCTCTCTGTCCCTCACCCCAGCACGCACTCTCTCTGAAATCTTTAAACAAAAAAAAAAAATGCACTTTGTCTTCAAGGCTTTCTGCCTTTTCCTTCTGCTCCCACAGAAGATCATTTTTCCCTTAAACACTACGTCATTTACTATCATGGCAGTCATTTCATTATAATTAGTGTACTTTATGCTTCATCCTAGACCAGAAGAGTTACCGTTTTTCTTTTTCGAGAAGATAGTTTTTCTACTAAATTCTTTAGAGGTTTTGGGAAAGCTAGAACAGTTGCTTTGCTGGTTTTTGTTGGTTTTTATGATTTATGTATGGTGGTGGGAGAGAAAGTCAGCCTTACGCAGACTCCACGCTGAGTGTGGGGACTCGACCTCACAACCCTGAAACCATGACCTGAGCTGAAATCATGTCAGACACTTAACCAGGTGCCTCCACTTCTGTTAACATCTCCCCCCGTCTGCCTTTCAGCCCCATCCTTGAGGTTACTTACATTGAAGAGCAGCGCAGGTACTGGCGTGAACCGCTCAACATGAATCATGCAGATGGCATCAGGGAGGTGGCCTTCTCTTGAACCCACAAAGAAAAGCCTATTTTGGGTAAGATAAGAGAGGCTGAGAAACTTAGGGGACACTGGGTGGGGCTGGTTCACATGCCTCCTAGCACTCCTGCTGCCCTCCCCTCTTTCTTTTTTTTTTTTTTTTTTAAATGTTAAGAATCCCGGCTTCAAAGCGAAAGTGACATTATTTTTTTTTTTTAAGATTTTATTTATTTGTCAGAGAGAGAGGGAGAGAGAGTGAGCAAGCACAGGCAGAGTGGCAGGCAGAGGCAGAGGGAGAAGCAGGCTCTCCGCCGAGCAAGGAGGCCGATGTGGGACTCGATCCCAGGACGCTGGGATCATGACCTGAGCCGAAGGCAGCTGCTTAACCAACTGAGCCATCCAGGTGTCCCTCCTCCCCTCTTTCAAGTGTGTGAATAATATGGAATGGGGTTCAGTTTTGAGATGAGTGAGAACTGGAGGCTGCTAATGGAAACAAGAACAAAGGGGTTAATAGGATTTGGGGAACATAGTGACTAAACTCTGGGTCCTATAAGTCCTACCCTCCCCGCCATAGCTCTCCACAACACCGACCCCCCATAAAAGACATCACTCCTACCTAGAAGCGGCCACAATGGAGGCATTGAGGCCACCAAAGCAGGACAATGCAACTGCAAACGGAATTGTCCAGTTGAAAATTCCAAAAATCTGGTCTGCAAAAGTCTAAGGCAAAGGAACAGAAGGGTCATTAGAATCTAAAAAGGATGAAAGCATGCCCCCAGAGGCCTCTAACCAACCCTCCTTCCACAGCTGGGGTGACAACCTTGTAAGCCTAGTTTCCCTACATCAAATGGGGCTCAAACAACCCCAAGATCAAGAGTCGCACATTCAACTAACTGAGCCAGCTAGGTACCCCTAAGCATAGTCCTTTCAAGGACTACCCCCTTTCCAGGACTTTCAGGACCTACAATATTCCAAAAAGCCCACAAACACACCCTCAGCCTTCTGCTAGTGAAAATCCTTTACCACAGCAACGGCATCACTGGCCAGGATGTCCTTCATATCTAGCACAGTGTAGTAAGCCACATTGGTCAAGATGTAGATGATGGTGACAATGGGCATGGAAATGCCAATGGACAGAGGCAGATTCCTACAGCCAAATAGAATAATGCAGGCATTAGTCCCAGGGTCACATCCTTTAATCCTCAGACTCTTAGACCAATCCAGGGATGGGTCCTCCTGTTTGTTTCCCCAGTACTTTTGCTTTTGAAGCTGTGTACAATAGTGACTTCATTCTTGAGCTCAGAGCTTAAAGAGCATCAAGGGAAAGGAATATCACATTTAGAGAAAAGGCTAACCAAACAGCAGAAAAAGGATTAGTAAAAAACAATGTCACTGTGTAATAGCACAGAAGACGGTGGGGGTGGGGAGGTGGCTAGTGGGGTTTTGTGTTTTGTTTTTTTTTTAACATCCCAAGCCTCTTGGTGTCAGAATTCCTTTACAAGATTGCCAACATTGGGAAATATGTCTTAAGGTTGAGAAGTATAAGAGGAAATTAGGGACGCAAATTGTGAAATCCAGAGAGTAAGGCCCTCCCTGTCCAGAACAATGTGTGTATCTAAATAAGCAACTTGAGAACTGGGTTCACTCCATCCCCTTACTCAGTCTGAGAACCTTGGAGGCCATCCTAACCAGTGGCTAGGAGAAAGACACAAAGACAAGGTCCTCTAAAGCAATAAAGCTATGACTTTGATAAACATTCTTCACAGTGCAGGGGAAGGGGCATACTCAAGTCATTTAGCTTCTGTCCAGTAGGTGGAAGCACCACCACTGACCCAGGGCCTCAGTTCTACTTCTCTCATCTGCTCCGGGGATTGCAACACTGGCTGTGCACCAAGAGAAGTTTATTGTTTTGACTTAAAAATTTACAGAAACTCCACTCCACTCTTGGAACATCTTAGTTCCAAGAATCATTGAATTTGAGAGCCAGGAAGGGCTCTGGAGATCACATTCAACCCCCTCAATTTACAGATAAGGAAGCCGGCAGCCTTGGCAGGGGACTCAAATCAGTGGAAAGACAGGCTCCAGACCCTTTGACTCCCTGTCCAGTGCTCTCGTCATTCTGCATAACTGCGGAATAATTTAGAATAACAAAGCTGAAATAATGCTGTTAAATGCTGACATCGTACCACTCTGTCAGTACAAATTTGAGAAACCAGGAAGGGCTCAAAAGGAAAACAGGAAAGTTTGGGGGCATCTGTGACCTAAAATTATGTAGGAATAAGGATAGGTGAATATTAAGGAAAACCCAGGAGAAAGCACACGTGAACAGGTACAACCTGCTGTACTTAATGGAGGAATGAAGGGACAGATGTGAAAAGGCCTGCGGTTATCCCTGACAAGTTATCTCTCCCGCCTTTAGGCCTTGCATCTATTCAAGTGGAGCTGGTAAAATCTGTCTCGGTGGCTGTGGTGAGCTATCTCCGTAAATGATAGCTATCCTTACTGCCATGGAAAACTGATGGGGAGATACCTACCTCTCGGGATTCTTGATCTCTTCAGTGACATAGTTGAGCGTGTCCCAGCCGGAGTAAGAGAACAGAGCCGAGTACAGAGCCAGAGCAATATCACCCATTGCAAATGATGAGCCCTCAAAAGAATTCTCAAAGTGAGTCGAGGCTCCTAGAATCCAGAGAACATGCAAAGGAAGAAGGATTAGTGGCCAACCCCAGCTTCAGAGTGATCCAGAAAAGGAGAAGAACATGACGCTTACAGCAAGTGAGTGGCTTAGAACCCCTTCCGCAGCAAGGACACTGGTAAAACGGAACGGGAGACAGCATGGGGATCCTGACAGGAAAGACTGGGGCAGCTTTCTAGGGTAAGAAACCTCAACAGAGCAGAAGGCCTATAGAACAGAAGTGATGTAGTTCTGTCCTGCCCTGTAAGCTGCCCCATTCTTACCCCCTTTCTAACACCAGAAACAGCTGGTACAGGATGGAAGAAGGACGGCGCTTCTTATGCCCAGGGCAACAGACCAGTGGGGCAGACTAGTGTTCCTACCTGGAAATTGGAGAGGGGTGGGTACAAGGAGTTCATTTCTGCCCTTGCAGAACTTCCAAGGGTAGACCAAACATAGCCACAGCACTGGGCTGGACAGTCGGCTAAAGCCAACTCCCAGGGCATGACGATCAGCCCTTTTGCCAAGGTCAGCCTCTGGGAGCATGCGGAGAAGACAGGTTTGAGGTCAGCCTGTGTACAAATCCCCACTGATGTACTAGGAGTTAGGGACTTGGGCAAGATACTTAATTCTGCAGCCTCAGTCTCCTCCTCTATAAAATGTAAATCATGGCACCTAGCAAATGAGAATGCACCAAAAGCATTTAAAGAAGTAGGACGCAAAGAAAATGCACAAGAGTTCACTGCTATTCCAGCTTACCCTGATGAAGTCTAACAATGCCCGCGATGATGACGGCGATCAGTGCCAACACTTTAGCATAGGTGAAGATATCTTGTACCAGTGTTCCCCACTTGACATAGGCACAGTTAATGAAGGTTAAGAGACCTGAAAAAATAAGAATTCTGATCGGTGAATGACCCTACCACCCAGAGAGCCTTGGACCCCCCAAGCATTACTTCTAGAAGCAGTCATCAAAACAGACCCTTTGGCCAAAGACCTGAGCTATTTGAAACCTCTGCCCAGCAGGTCCTCATCATTAGCATTCAAAGGCCCCGCTGAGCATCTGTGTAGGCAGCACCACAAACACCCTCAGCACTTAATCGGGATGAAACAAAGTAACTGGATTTGCTTACACACAACAATGCTCCGAGCAAGGGGAGGTGACTGGCAGCCATACAGGATTAGTGATGTTTTCCAGCTATCGGCTTTGAAAAGTCACTGTCCTCCCAGCTTTGCATCCCAGCATATAGGCTCCAGGACTCAGCAATCTGTAGTATTGTTAACCTTGGCGATTCCTGTTGTGACTTATCCAGTGCTGGGCCAGCAGGTCAGGACGTGCGGCCAAGGATTAGAATGGGGGCCAGACTTCCTGCTCCGCCTGCCAGCTCAGCCACTTGTTTTTGTACTTGGAAAGATCCTTGGAGCCAAGGTTCCTATAGAGTGGGAATGGCATTTTTCCTGATGGACAATGCAAAAGAGTGAGCCACAAACATTCCTTGAGTCCTACCCTGGGGTAGAGGCAATACTTTTACCCCTACGAGCTCTGGGAAAATTCATGGATCACCCTTAGAGCCAGGGTGCTTAACCTAGGGCTTCCACAAGGCCTGAAATTCCTGGTAAATAGTTAAGTACATATGTCCAAAGAATATGCGTTTTTCTAAGAAAAAGGTCCATAGCCTTTGTCAGAATCTCGGGAAAATCCATTTTCCCCCCAAAAAGTTTCAATCCACTACTTAAGAAGAAATTCAAGAAGGGAAGCCCACATTTGCTGTGAGGTTGCCCCATAGTCCCAGGATGTGGCTGGGAAGAAAGTGAAAAGGAAGGATTCTGAGAGCCCGCTGAAGGTTCTGGATCCCACACCAGCGTCTGAAGTAGGCAGGCCCCTGCAGCCCACCTCCACTGTGGAAGCCAATCACCTCACTGCCCCTGCCTTCCCAGCTCAGCCACAGGAGCTTGAGGAGGAAGGCTTGCCAGTCCTTACAAGAGCTCCAAGGGCAAGGTCAGAATCAGCCTGCCTTCTTTCCCAGTAGAAAAAGGGAGGTCTGGTGCTGGGCTTGCATGCTTCACAGGAAGCCTCCTCCCTGTCTCAGTTCTGGCAGAGGCATGTCCTTCATTGTCCCTAATCCTCCTGTTTTCTTGTGTCCTGGCCTCGCCACACTGGCCCAGAAGCATCTTCATCCTGAGAAGCAGGAACCTCAGGGAACAGCTGGGTCATCTTCTGTCTCTCCCTCTCCCTCCTTTGCACCCCTCCTAGTCTCCTGGCCGCCCAAGCTCTTTTTTCCTCTTCCCTAGAAAGGGCATCCTAGTCCTATACAAACACTTGCCTTTCTACCTAATAAACAAGACAATAAACAACCAAACCTTATCACAGGGCTGGGCAAGACTACACCCATAATTCCTCAATGCTAAGTTAATAATTAAAGACAAGCACACAGTCTCCACTAGCACCCCACAAAGTGACAGAAGTGTCTGTATCTCACCCTCCACCAATCTTTCAGACCTATTAATCCTCCTCAGTCAATCACCCATCCTTTAATCGCCACTAGACTTCTCTTGCCAGCCAGCCAGCAGCCCTCCTGCAACTTTTCTCCATCATGTAGCCGCTATGCCTCACCCTTGGGCTCTGCTGCTGCCTCACAAATAGGACCTGGCCCGTTTCTTTTTTAAGATTTTATTTATTTATCTAATTGACAGAGAAATCGAGAGAGGGAACACAAGCAGGGGGAGTGGGAGAGGAAGAAGCAGGCCCCACAGGGACCAGGGAGTCCGATTTGGGGCTCGATTCCAAGACTCTGGGATCATGACCCCAGCTGAAGGCAGACGCTTCACAGACACTTAATAACTGAGCCACCCAGGTGCAGGTGCCCTCCAGCCCAGGTTTCTGATTAGAAACACCAGGGACAGGGGCACCTTCGTGGCTTAGTCAGTTAAGCATCTGCCTTCCCTTAACCTTTGGCTTGGTTATGATCTCCGGATCTTAGGATCAGACCCCGCCTTGGGCTCCTCACTCAGCAGGGAGCCTGCTTCTCCCTCTCCCTCTCCCCTTGCTCATGACTGCTCGCTTGCTCTCTCTCTCTCTCTCTCTCTCTCTCTCTGAAATAAATAAAAAATCTTTTTAGGGGTGCCTGGGTGGCTCAGTGGGTTAAAACCTCTGCCTTCAGCTCAGGTAATGATCTCAGGGTCCTGGGATGGAGCCCTATATCAGGCTCTCTGCTCAGCAGGGAGCCTGTTTCCCTCTCTTTCTGTCTGCCTCTATGCCTATGTGTGATCTCTGTCAAATAAATAATGAGTTCAAGGCCCACTGGGTACAGAGCTTACTGAAAAAATAAATAAATAAATAAATAAATATAAACACCAGGGGCACCTGATGCTGCACTATTCACAAGGGAAGGGATCGCCTCGTTGAGGTAGATGGTTAGCCCTCAGGGACCCACAGTCACAACACCAAGCCGGGACAGGCCGAGTTCTGGCTCGGTCTACAGCCATGTGCCACAGGGAGCTATTCTCAGCTTTGCCAAGGCCTGTGGGCAGCAAACAGACAACTCATCACCCTTTACTACAACAAATTCTGAAATGAAAATAATGGACTGTTGCCATTTTCATCCCTACTGCTTCTCTACGTAAATTCTGTATCCATCCATTTCGTACCCCTCCTTTGACCTGCCGGTTTTTCACCCTCCCCAGTACCTGAGCCTTATTTCTCAGTCACTGACCCATCTTCCTGCCTGACCTTTCCTCTGGAAAGAAACCAGGAGCAGCGGAACTGCCTGAAGAGAGCTGGCTCTCACCTTCTCCAGCGCCCAGCTTCCTCTAGGGCCTCTTGGCTATGGGGGCAGGGAATGGGTATGCCAGGCAGCACCGCTGACTGGGCTCTTTGCCTCACCCACAGCTGACACAGCTCATGGGAGACTCCAAAGCCCAGCCTAGTGTATTGTTCCTACAGTGAGGCCCAACCTCCTGTTTCACAGGCAGGGAAAGGAGGGGACCATAGGGTTAGAGTAATACGGAGGCAACTGCAAGTCAGCTTCAAGGACAGAAATGCCCTACCCTCCTACCTCTAGGTGTAATTCCATCTCCACCCAACACTGGGCCAAGTCCACAAGAAGATGGCCTGAAATCACCTTGGACCCTTGACTCACGTGCAGTTCCATTCCTGCTTTGACGGAAGACGCTTTGAAGGAGCCACTCCCACAATCCTCTAAAGAGATGCTCTGGGCCCCTGGGTGGCTGTCAGTTAAGCATCTGCCTTCGGCTCAGTCATGATCCTGGAGCCCAGGACTGAGTCCCAGGGATCAAGTACAGTTTGGGTTCCCCACTGAGCAGAGAGTCTGCTTCTCCCTCTGACCCTCCGCCCTCTCATACTCTCATGCATACACTCTCTTTCTCTCTCTTAAATAAATAAATCTTTATTTAAAAAAAGAGATGCTCAGAGCCCCTGGGTGGCTCAGTCACTTGGACCCACCTTAGGCTCAGGTCTTGATCCCAGGATCCTGGGATCTGGCACCAGGCTCCCTGCTCAGTGGGGAGTCTGTTTCTTCCTCTCCTTTAGCCCCTCCCCCAGCTCATGCTCTCTTTCTTGCTCTCCAAGTAAATAAATAAAATCTTTTTTTTTTTAGATTTTTTTTTAATTTATTTGACAGAGATCACAAGTAGGCAGAGAGACAGAGAGAGAGGAGGAAGCAGGCTCCCCGCTGAGCAGAGAGCCTGATGCAGGGATCAATCCCAGGACCCTGGGATCATGACCTGAGCTGAAGGCAGAGGCTTTAACCCACTGAGCCACCCAGGCGCCCCAAATAAATAAAATCTTTTTAGAAAGGGAGGGGGGGCGGGGAGATGCTCCTAAATGGTCATGGGCTCTCCTGGAGGAGCAAGCAGGTTAGTCCTAGCTCTAAGACCTAGCAACGGCTGCAGAACGCAAAAGCCAGGAAAGCACCCACATAGGTTGATCCAGAACAGAACAAAGCGCACAGGCCCACTCGGGATCGGATGCCCAGATCTGCTTTAGATGCCCACACTAAATAGTCTCTGAAAAAGAACATTAACCCCACAGTTCTCCCAATACTGTTAGTTTGGGGGCTATTTTGTTTTTTTCCAGCACTGTTAGTTTTATATACAGAGAACGGAACACATAAAACTTAGGCCACTATTCAGTGTATTTTCTGCTTCAAATTCCGAGGGACTATAAAACCTCAGTACTTTATTTATGAGACAGCTCATTCCATTTTTAAAGAGATCAACAGCTCTTCCTTCCATGAAGCCCAAAACATTTTCCTCACCACTTCTACCCAGTAGTCCTAGACCTCGCCTCTGGAACCACACAGAATTTGGCTAATTCTGCATCCACATAATGGCCTTTCTTATCATTAAAGATTAACATCCTGTCCCCTTGGAGGCTTCCCCTTTCAGACTAAAAACCCAGTTTCTTCAGCCTCCACTGTGCAAATGTGGCTTCCAGGCTGCTCACCACCGAGGTTCTCCCCTCTGCATTCACTTCACTTTGTCAGAATGTCCCTGAAACAGGTGGCCCACAGAGAATACTCCAGACATTTCTGCAGACTAAGGGGTCTCAGTTTGAATTCACTGTCAACTACAATCCCACCTCAAACTGATGAGCATTTCCCTATCCCCCTTTGGGGGCCTATAATAGTGATTTTTTTTTTAAAGATTTTTTTTTTTTTAAATTATTTATTTATTTGAGGGATGCCTGGGTGACTCAGGTCATGATCCCAGGGTCCTAGAATCAAGTTTCCCTGCATCGGGCTCTTGAGCAGGAAGCCTGCTTCTCCCTCTGCCTCTGACTCATGCACTCTCACTGTCTGACAAATAAAATCTTAAAAAAAAAAAAAGTTTCATTTATTTGAGAGAGAGAGCATGAGCAGGATGAGTGGCAGAGGAAGAAGCAGACTGCCCGCTGAGCAAGGAGCCCTAAGTGGGCTTCAATCCAGGGACTCAGGGATCATGACCCAAGCTAAAGGCAGACACTTAACAAACTGAGCCACCCAGATGCCCCAAAAGTAATTTTTTTTAATCCCAAATATGAGATTTTAACATTTATTCCTAGCAACTTTCCTCTGAAATTTTTAGATATCATTCCCAACTACTAAAAATGGATTTTTCCCCCTTAATTTTATCAGGCAGATCAAAAGCCTTCAATTTTGTGAAATCTGCAAATTTGATTAGCACACTCTCTGGGTCTTCCCTGAAGTCATTGACGGAAATGTTGACTAGATAGGCAGAGCCCTGTAGTCATCACTATAGACCTTCCCCTATGCTGTCATTATTCTACAACATCAACCAAGAATCCACCAAACTACTCTTATCTAGTCCAACTTTTTCTACCTCTTCAGCCAGAATATCATGAGAGGGGCACCTGGATAGTTCAGTCGGTTAAGCATCTGCCTTCTGCTAGGTCATGATCCCAGGGTCCTGGGATAGAGACCCATGTTCAGGCTCCCTGCTCAGCATGAGCCTGCTTCTCCTTCTCCCTGCTGTTCCCTCCCCCTGGCCTTTCTCTCTCTGTGTCAAATAAATGTCTCTCTGTCAAATAAATAAATAAAATCTTTAAAAATAAGATAAAATAGGGGCACCTGGGTGGCTCAGTTGGTTAAGCAGCTGCCTTCGGCTCAGGTCATGATCCCAGTGTCCTGGGATTGAGTCCCACATCGGGCTCCTTGCTCGGCAGGGAGCCTGCTTCTCCCTCTGCCTCTGCCTGCCACTCTGCCTGTGCTCGTGCTCGCTCTCTCTCTCTCTCCCTCTCTCACAAATAAATAAATAAAATCTTTTTAAAAATTTAAAAAAAAAAATTAAAAAAAAAGAATATGAGAATTTGCCAAGAACTTTTCTGAAATCTGTATTCGTCTCTGCTCTTGTATTCTAATGACATATCCAATGATCCAAATGAAATAGCACATATTTACAGTAGAATGTTCATCCCTTTTTAGAAATAACCACAGTTCCATAGAGCATGTGACTTTTTTCTTTTTTTAAATATAATCTCTAGGGATGCCTGGGTGGCTCAACTGGTTGAGCGGCTGCCTTCGGCTCGGGTCATGATCCCAGCGTCCTGGGATCGAGTCCCACATCGGACTCCCTGCTCAGCGGGGAGTCTGCTTCTCCCTCTGCCTACTGCTCTGCCTACTTGTACTCTCTGTCAAATAAATAAATAAAATCTTTTTTAAATTTTTTTAAGTAAATAAATAAATAAAAATAATAATTGAGGGGTGCCTGGGTGTCTCAGTCATTAAGCATCTGCTTCGGCTCAGGTCAGGATCCCAGAGTCCTGGGATTGGCCCGCATTGGGCTCCTTGCTCAGCAGGAGGACTATTTCTCCCTCTCCCACTCCCCCTGCTTCTGTTCCCTTTCTCACCATGTCTCTCTCAGTCAAATAAATAAAATCTCTAAAAAATAATAATTGCAAAAATAATCATTAGAAACAACCCAAATGCCAATCAACAGTAGAGTGGCTAAATACAGTGGAATACTAAATAATGAAGTATCTACAACTAAAAAATATGAACTTCACAAACATATTAAGTGAAGAAGTCAGGCACACAAAAAAATGCATATCCTGTATATCCACTTACTTAAGAATGGCCAAAACGAATCTATGCTACTAAGAAGGATAGCATTTTCCCTTCGTGTGTGTATGGGGGACAAGAGGGAGTGACTGGGAGAACACAAGAGAGGCTCGGGGGGCTGGCTTTTTGCTGTGGATGATGGTCACAGGTGTGTGAATTTGTGAAAATGCATCAACCTATACACATGCACTGTTCCTTTTATATTATACTTGAATAAAAAATTAAAATTAAGCCAAAATTGAACCAAAAATGAGGTTAGCTTAGCATGGTTTATTTCTAGTGAATCCATAAGGTGACTAGAGATCTTCCTTTCTTTTCCTCATACACTGCTAACCAAGTTTAACAGATGAGCCTAGAATTTAGACTGGAATCAACTCCAAATTATTCAGTGCAGAATGCTGAGAATCAGGGAGCCTGCTGCTCTGCCTACTTGTGATCTGTCAAATAAATAAATAAAATCTTAAAAAAAAAAAAAAAAAAGAATGCTCAGAATCCACCTCTTCCTCAGAAAGCTGGATTGTCATTTTTGTGGGCACAATAATAGCCCTGGAAGGCAGAAGGGTTGGTGTCACCGTGATGCAATGTGAGAAAGAACTGACTAGCCACTGCTAGCTTTAAAGATGAAAGGGGACTAAGAACAAAGGAATATGGGCCTCCTCTAGAAACTAGAAAAGGCAAGAAAATGGATTCTTCCCTAGAGGACCCAGAAAGTAGCATGACACTGCTGAAAACGTTGATTTTAGCCCAATGAGACCCATTTCAGACTTCTACAGGTAAGATAATAAACTTGTGTGTTTTTTAGATTGATATATTTTAGAGAGAAAGTACGTACATGCACAAATGGGAATTCGGGGAGGGGCAGAGGGAGAGAATCTTCAAGCAAATTCCCCACTGAGCATGGAGCCTGATGCAGGACTTCATCTCAAGACCCATGAGATCCGGGGTACCTGGGTGGCTCAGTGGGTTGAGGCCTCTGCCTTCCGCTCAGGTCATGATCTCAGGGTCCTGGGATCCAGCCCTGTATCAGGCTTTCTGCTCAGCAGGGAGCCTGCTTTCCCCTCTCTCTGCCTGCCTCTCTGCCTACTTGTGATCTCTCTAATAAATAAATAAAATCTTAAAAAAAAAAAAAAAAAAGACCCATGAGATCCTGACCCGAGCGAAAACCACTTAACTGACTGAGCCACCCAGGTGCCCCTAAATTTGTGTTGCTTTAAGTCACCGAATTGGTCAGAATTTGTTACAGCAGCAATAGGAAAATTAGTTTAATACCTCACTCAACAGCTTTCTTTTCACACCCTTCCTGTTCTTCAAGATCGGAGAGATGCCTCATGGAGAATGCCTGAGCTAGTTATAAATTGTTTCCATTTGTCTGCAAGTGGATAGTTAGGAACACTTAAAGCAATGCCATGCTTTATTACTAACTCCTCAGTTCTCCTGGTCTTGGTTTTTTTGTTGGCCTGGATCGGTTTTTTACTGACTCTTTACTAGGTGAGCAATCTTTCTGCTATGTAACCATAGGGAAAATGGCCTTCTCCTTTCTCTCCATCATCTGTTATTACGGAACTAACTGCCCTTGCTGTTCTCACTGTTTGTTGCTTCTAGAGCTTTTTATCCTCCGCAGTCGGTTCTACAGATCTAGGCTGATGCTGGACACCAACCTTCGGGTGTTCTCACAATTCTGGGTCACTCCTCCATTTAGTCCTCATTATACTGCCTCTCACCATCTCTTATGAATCTTGTTTCTAAAAATCTAAGTTTATCAAAAAGCTTCAGTCACCGGTTTGTTCACATGGTTCTCCTCTTCCTAAATAAGAGAATTCTGGTAGAATAGGTTAAAATTTCATTCGGAGAAGCTACTGGTCCTTTTTTTTTTTTTTAGTCCCTAGTTACGAGATTATAAATTGTTTTCCCTGAACTTTTCTGCAATCTCTGCCCAAATTTAGAGTGTATTTCTGAGGAAATACATGATTTCTTCTTCTGGGAGGTACAAACTCTGGATAGGCAGAGTCACTTTCACACAAGGATCCCACATCTCCCCTGGTTATGTTAAATTAATAATACTAAAACAATAGCAACATCCTTATCCTTTAGCGATTCATAATGAAGCCTTTACAGGTTAAATTGTATAATGTCTTGGATTTGCTTTAAATGATCTAGTGGGATAAGGGGGGGTGGTTGGAGTATAGATAAAACAAGGGTGATTAATCACTCATTCTGGTGCTTAAACCCTGGGAGTTCATCACATTATTCACTCTATTTTTGTATGTTCGAACTGTTTTATAATAAACTTTTTTTTTTTAAGATTTTATTATTTATTTATTTGACAGACAGAGATCACAAGCAGGCGAGAGAGGCAGGCAGGGAGAGAGAGGAGGAAGCAGGCCCTCCGCAGAGCAGAGAGCCCGATTTGGGGCTCGATCCCAGGACCCTGGGATCATGACCTGAGCCGAAAGCAGAGGCCTTAACCCACTGAGCCACCCAGGAGCCCCGACTTTTTTTTTAATTATAGAGGTACTGCTTCTAATGGAATGAAAAAGATTTTAGCAAAAAATGCTCAAGGAGTTGAGACTTCCATCACTGCCTTATTTTCCCTTTTGTACAAAATTTGTCGTGATTTTTAGGAAAGCAAACTATTTCTCCTCCCTCTGATCTGATGGTGTGCAGTTTGTACCTACAATCACATCATTTCTACTTCTTTTTGCTTTTATCCTCTTGTTCTCTCCACCATGCTTCTTCCCTTAGGATGGGGATTTATTTCCATGCACTACTGCTATAGGAGACCTTCAGGAAAATTCCGCAAGTGGAACCTGAGAGTCTCTGACAGTGGCACATAATAATTCTTCCCCAGGTAAGCGGACAGATTAACAGAGGCTAGTGTCTTTGTTCCCTAAGAAATGGGTCACATATCTGTGAGGCCTGGGGTGAGAGAAGAAAGATTTCTATTTAGCTGTAAGAAGAAATCCATCTGCAGGCAGAGAGCGGGAGGCAGCACAGGGGAGGACACTTCACCGCATTTGTCAGAATGAAAAAACGGGGAAATAAAATCCTTTGACAGGTCTCTGTATCTTGGAGTACTGAAATTTCCCTCTCATTGCAATCCAAAGAATCAAAACTCGACCTTGCCCAGAGGGAGCAAGCATCATCTCATCCTACAGCAGATCCTGATACAGGCAAAGCTCTCTCTGACACACCACATCAGTCTGTTTTCTAGGAAACCCGCCATTTCTCAACAAGGTATATATGCTTTCCCGGTCGTATTCTAATCAAATAGGAAATTCTTTCCTCCTTGCAAATAAAAGTAAAAAGCAAGTGTTGTTGGCCTTATTTAATATTTATAGGAGTCCAAAAGCATCATTCCCAATCTTCTACCCTGTTTTTCCCAAATGCATTACTCAGCAACTTTTCCACCTTTATTCTTTCCTATAATTCCTCACAGCCTCCAGAGTACCTAGATTTACACTTTCATCTGTGCATTTTTCTCCCTTTCCTCTAAAATTTCAGGTGAAACCCATATTAAACTTCTCTCTCCCAGTCTCTATGAAATCTGCTCTATCCCTTCCCAGAGTTTAGCCTTCTGCTATCTTAGCATTCACAGTGGGGGACTCTGCTCTAGGTTCTCTTTTTGCTTTCATATACACAGCCTTCCATGGACAGACATGAAAATGCTACCTTCCACTCAGTTCTCTATCTTGAACTTCAAAGTTACCAGAGACATACCTCAGGTATCTTCTGACTGGTGACATCATTCAACCCAAAGGACAGCAAAAGGATAGCCATCGGTGGGCTTAACTGACTCCAGCAAGCTTTGTGGTATGTTGCTCCAGGGAAAACCTCATGTCTATGCATTAGGCTGGTCTACATATAGTCAGAGTCATAGCCTTTGGGGAGCCGCCAAGCCTCTTAACTGGTTTGCTCAGGCCTGCTATACCCAGATGTCTCCAGAACATTCTATCACTGTAATTTCCTCAGAACAATCACATGTAAGCTCTCTGAAAAATCTTCAGGTCTGTTGCCTAACCCTACAAATTTCAAGTCTTTCCTCCCTTTCTCTGCTGTATGTCTGTCTGTGCTGTCTCATGCTGGGTTAGGATACTCTCGACACCTTAAAAATCATTTTTCTTGGTGTGCCTGGGTGGCTCGGTCGTTAAGCACCTACCTTCACCTCAGGTCATAATTCCAGAGTCCTGGATCAGGACCTGCATCAGGCTCCCTCCTCAGTGGGAAGCCTGCTTCTCCCTCTTCCATTCCCCCTGCTTGTGTTCCCTCTCTCATGTGTCTTCTCTTTCTCTCTCTCTCTGTCAAATAAATAAACTCTTAAACACACACACACATTTTTTCTTCCTTGGTTCCTTAATGTGTTGCTTCTTCCACCCTTCCTAGGTGCTGTTATAGGTCTCAGACAGCAGACGGTCCTCAGATTCTTTTACCTTTCAGGCTACAGAACCATTCTGCTCACTCAGACATTATGGGCGAAAGCATGTGGCAAGAAGACAAGCCAAGCATAAACCCTGTGGGTCACCAGACCAGAGGCCTCCTTCTCTGCCTCCTGGAACTCAGCCAGCATGTCGGTTGCCATAGCTCTGCACCACTCTGAAGGAGCGAGCAGGCGGTCTGCACCAGGAGGCCCTTCTATAAGCCACACTATTTGCTCCCTTCTCAAAGCTGGCTAGCCCTTGTCCATCAGCTCCTTCTTGGTTTGCTCAGCTAGGTACAGTTCGAGTCCTCAGAAACAGGACCCCAAGCCTGAGTGAGCATCAGAATCACCTGGGGAGTGTTACCGCTTCAGGGCTCCAATCCAGCAGTTCTAATGCAGGAAGCCTGAGACGGGGTTCCCTGGAGGAGTCTGATGACCTACCTGCTTTGGATGTGCTAGGTAAAGGTACTAAGTGAAATCATCACCTACAGAACCACCTTGAGCAGAACAAGCCCAAGCCCTTCACTTAACGCAGTGCCCCTCTATCCAGGCTGCATCACTTGACAAGTATTAACAAAGTCCAGGGCTCCGGCCTGCCCTGGACAATGAAGTCAGCAACTCTGGGGTAGAGCCCAGGCATGAGCACGTTCTTGAAGTTCCCCGCTCCCCACATAATTCTAAAGGACAGTGACAACTGAGAACCCTTCTTCCCAAGGCCCCCATCAGTTCTCAGCAGCAACTTTTCCCCAATTCTCATCCTCCAAGCCAATTCTTTTTTTTTTTAAGATTTATTTATTTGTCAGAGAGAGTGAGAGAGAGAGCATGAACACAGGGAACAGCAGCGGGAGAGAGAGAAGGAGGTTCCCTGCTGAGCAGAGAGCCCCAACACAGGACTCGATCCCAGGACCCCAGGATCATGACCCAAGCCGAAGGCAGACACTTAACCGACTGAGACACCCAGGCATCCCCAATTCCCATTCTTCTAATCAACGGTTTGGATTTATTTGGTTGGGGAAACAGGTGGGAGGGGAAGGGGCCATTAGCATTTTTCTCAGTTCTGAGGTGATTCCAATGTACAGCCAGGGTGGGGACCCAATGTCCCTAGCTCCTTCCCCAGTCCCCTGTAGGTTATCCCCTCAGTCTCTTCTGAGGCAGAGAGAAAGAAAACTGAAAAAGGACACCAAGGGTGAACCCCTGAAGAGCCTTGGGAATCAGACCAACACAGAGTTCTACCCTCTCACCGCTCCTGAGGTTGTGCCAAAGTTTACACCCACCCCGTAACAAAGAACCCTAGGCTCCGACCCCAGCCTGTCTGTTGCTGTGAATATGGGACATGAAATGTAAGCTTCCTCACCTCCAACCTAAAGTGGCTCTTGAGAAAACTCCTCTGGGAAAGTAATCAGCTTCCAAGGAGAAAGTTCAAAGGGCAAAAATCAGTTGGGAGCCCAGCACCTGGCTGTTCCACTTCATTAGCCCCAAGTACATGAAGTCAGTCATCTGGTATCAGAAGGAGCTGCACAGGGACCCATGGCCAAAGCTCTCAGACAAACACACCGAGCTCAAGTCCTCTATAGCCCACAGGCAGCTCTGGGACACTCAGGAGGAGCCATCTGCCCTCCCCTGTGCCCTGCTCCCACAGTCGCCCCAGCCGCCAGCCTAAAGCCCCCTGAGAGCCCAAAGCACGCAATGCCCTTCTCGGCAAGCTGCGACTGCAGGCCTATCTCCTGTTCATCCATTCAGCGGCCATTTGTCGAAGGACCTGCTCCATGCAAGCCACTAGGGTCAGGCATCAGGGACGTGAAGACCCTGCCTGATCCCTAAAGACCAGCGCTCTGTTCACAGGAGCCGGAACAGATGTTGCTGGCGGACGGGTACAGCGTGGGCAAACCGCCTCTGAGAACCCAGGCCGAAAAATGTCCCATTAGTGAAAGGGGAAGCTGGCGCCGCACTTCTGGACACCCAGCCCCACCTCCGCCAAGATGCAAAGTTCTGCCTCGCCGGCAAAGAGGAAGAAGGGTCTCAGCCCTCCTTTCTGATCTCTGTAAAACTAAAACAGCTCCTAGGTCATCCAAAGACAATTAGTAAGACACCTGTGACTGAATTAATAAGATGCACGTGACTGAAGAATTTGCAGCAGGAGAGACCATTTGTGACTGACAATAAAGTGTTAGGTCAAAAAATTAAAAATTAAAAAATTAAAAATTAAAAATAAAAAACAAAACAAACAAAAGAAATAAAATGTTAGGTCACTTACATTCTCACACAGATCATCTAACTTAATCGCACAGAGCAGGCCGACTGTCTTTATCTTATGATAGAGAGAACGGAGGCCGCTCAGTCCGTGGCGGCCTCCGCAGCCTGTATACATTCCAGAACACTATGTGCCTCCCCATTTGCATGCAAGAATGTGGGATGACGTCTCCCTGGGGTGCTAGGCCTTCTGGCTGCAGAAACTGGACCAATCCTCAAAGAACCCTGAGATTCCAGAATAACTGGCTTCAGGAGGGTCCATCCGCATACCTCTCTGGTTAGGAAAAGTAACCTTTTTTTTTTTTAAGATTTTATTTATTTGAGATGAGAGCACAAAGAGGGAGATCAGCAGGCAGTGGGAGAGGGAGCAGTAGACTCCCTGAAGAGCAGGGAGCCCAACGCGGGGCTCGATCCCCGGACCCTGGGATCAAGACCTGAGCTGAAGGCAGACGCTTAACCAACTGAGCCACCCAGGCGCCCCAATGGTAACCAGGACAGCGAGGTTCCTTCAGAACTCCTAATCCAATCATTCATTCATTAATGCAGCCAGCCAGCACGTACTGAGCATCGGCTGTGCTCCAGGCCCTGTACAGGCCCAGTCCCCAGGCTTCACAGAAAAGTGAATATGGGTAAGAACTGGGTGCTCTGAGAGTCAGTGTGTGGCACCACATCCAGTCTGGGGCAGTGAAGCAGGTGCAGGTGGGTACCAGGACCACTGTGTTACCTGGACTGAGCACACAGAGGCGGGTGCTAGGGCTGGGGGAGGACAGAAGAGAGGACAAATTCCTGGCAGAGAGGACAGCATGTGATTCCCCTGACAATGAAATCAGCAATGAGTGAAATCAGCCATGCGTAGAAAAAAACTTATTTAAGCAATAATCAGTAAATGACTTCAAGGTCTAGTAGCAAAACTAGCCTATCTAGGGCTGGAGTTCATCAGCTGTTGAAAAGGAAGACTATACCTAGAAAAGGACAGTGAGCCACCATGACAGGAGCAGAAACCCCATCTGCTTGAAACCGCCACTGTTTGAATAGAAAAGGAGGCAAGTATGGCAAAAATGTAAATCATGCCTCTATGAGGCAGAGACCCAGTTCTACAGATGAGGAACCTGAGGCTAATAAATCTGGCCTGATGCCGCCCTCTTCAACACCATACACTGCTGCCTCCTGAAGGGATGAGGGGAACCTCTACACTGGTCAAGGGAGAGAAATGCTGACTCAGGGCACCTAAGCATTCCAACCACGGGCAAGACCTTCTTGTTAAGGATATTTCATCCAACTTTTCCAGAAATATACCCCCAAACCCACCTAAGGCAGACTTAAGTCTTTCCCATAAATTCCTCCCTCAACCTTGATCCCTCCCACTAACAACCACCCTTCCTGTCTTCAGATTCAGCCTTCTGGATGGTACCTCTAGATTCTCTCCCCTTCTCTTGACTAACAGCCACTCCACCACTCCAACTAAAGACAATTTTCCTTGACCTCCTACTTGCCAATTCCAAATGACATTGCATGCCTTCTCTTAACAGTTCCTCCACAAAGGCTACTTTTGAGAATAAACCCACCACCCTTGGGCATGCTGCCCCTGCTCTGGGCTCCCACATCCCCACACTAGCCACACTGCCATAGAATGCTTCGTGTAACGGTTTCATCCAGCAACTGGGAGCCACGTGAGGGCAGACTGGGGAACCATCATCCTCGGATCCCGAGGGCCTAGCTCAGAGGTAGGCACATAGCAGACACTCAGATTTCACTGGATAAATAATCTCTCTGAAATCTGACTCTACTACCCTCACTGCCCTGAAATTTCCCTCTCCAGAGTCACAGTGACCTGTTGATAAATCCAAGCCAATGCCCTCCATACCTTGGAGGCTTGGCCTCTCCGACTGCACGCTGCTGGCCACCAGCTCCTCCTCAAATGGCTCTCTTCTACTCACTGTGTCCCATTTCCCCCTTATGTCTCTAGATGCTTCTTCTGCTTTTTGCAGAGTATTTCTCCCTCAATCTTGGCATTCCTGAGAATGCTATCCTAAGCTCTTTCCTTCTTTCTTGCTACAACCTGCCCCAAGATCATCTCATCTGCTAACTTCAATGACCATCTCTACACTGACAATTCCCAAAAGTGTATCACCAGCCCACCTATCAGGATTTCAGATATATATGAATATCCAACCACCTACTGGACATCAGAAGGAGCAAACTCAACCTATCCCCAACGGATCCTATCAATTTCTCTCAACCTACTTCTCCTCCAGTCTCACTCCCTGTAACTGGCAGCTCCATCCATCCGGTTGCCTGGGCCAGAAACCTGGCCATCTTATCCTCCTCAGCTTCTACCCATATCTAATTAGTAGCCAAGTCTTAAATCAGTCTCCTCTTCTCTCATCCTATGACTCTAATCCAAGCCACCATCACTGGGATCATGGTAACAGCTTCCGAACTGGTCTCCCTGCTTTCAGTTTTGCAAACTGAAGTTGGAATAACCTTCTTTTTTAAAAAAATATTTTATTTAGGGACGCCTGGATGGCTCAGTTGGTTGGGCGGCTGCCTTCGGCTCAGATCATGATCCCAGTGTCCTGGGATTGAGTCCCACATCGGGCTCCTTGCTTGGCGAGGAGCCTGCTTCTCCCTCTGCCTGCCACTCTGTCTGCCTGTGCTCGCTCTCTCTCTCCCCCTCTCTCTCTGACAAATAAATAAATTTTTAAAAAAAATTTTAAAAATATTTTATTTGGCAGCACAAGCAGGGCGGAGGCAGAAGGAGAAGCAAGCTCCCCGCAGAGCAGGGGGAGCCCAATATAGGGCTCGATCCCAGGACCCTGAGATCATAACTCAAGACAAAGGCAGTTGCTCAACCAACTGAGCCACCCAGGCTCTCTGGAATAACCTTTCTAGAAACCACAAATTCAGGATGCATGGGAGGCTCAGTCAGTTAAGCATTTGCCATCGGCTCGGTTCACGATCCCAGGGTCCTGGGATGGAGTCCGACACTGGGCTCCTTGCTCAGCAGGGAGTCTGCTTCTCCCTCTGCCTGCTGCTCCCCCTGCTTGTGCTCTTTCTCTTGCTCACCCACAAATAAGTAAAATATTAAAAAACAAAAAACAAAAAATAATTTAAAAATAAAAATCACAAATTCTAAGATCTAAATCACAAATGACGCAAGTCACTCTTCTGTTTCATAATCTAAAGAGGTTTTTCATTGCCTTAGGAGAAAGCCCACCAAACTCCTTAATGCGGTCTGTGCAACAGATCGTATCTTCCAAAGATGTCTCACCAAGATCTCCCAACCCATACGCTTTTCATACAATGTGACTTTAACACTCTGACCATCCAGAGATAGGGTCTGTGCCTCTTCTCTCAGGAATGGGTGGTCTTCTGTGAATGTTTCTACCTACAGGGTACAGCAGGAGGAACCCCCTGTGATTTCAGAGGCTAGGTCATAAAAGGCAGTGTAGCTTCTCCTTCCGTTGCTGACATACTCATTCTTGAAGTCTTCAGCTGCCAAGTAAAGAGTTTCATTGCTCTGGGACTGCCATTATGTGAGGAAACTCAACACAGTCCATAAGGAGAGACTACATGGAAAGACACATCCAGCACAACTTGAAGAGAAAAAGATGTCCAGCTAGTCCCCATCTTCTTCAGCGCCTCCTTGCTCTAGCTCCTGCCACCATCTGACTATAGCCACATAAGACCCTGAGCCAGCAGCACTGCCCCACTTAGCCCTCCCAGATTCCTGAGCTATAGAAACCATAAAAGAATAAAATGGCTGTGGGGTACCTGGCTAGCTCAGATGGTAGAACACATGACTCTGAATCTTGGTGTTGTGAATTCAAGCCCCACTCTGGGTATGGAGATATTACTTTAAAAATGAATGAATGAATGAATGAATGAATGAAAAGGCTGTTAGTCTATGCCACTAAGTTTTAAGTGGTTTGTTATATAACAATAATAACTAGAATGGTTTATAAAGCCCTGAGCAACCTGTCCTACCATTTCCACCTACCTCTCTACAAGCCAGCTCTCAACATTTCCTACCTTAAACTCAATATTGAAGCCCACCCTGAACTCCTTTATTGAAAAGAGTCTCAAAAATGTTCTTCTTGGGGCGCCTGGATGCCTCAGTGGGTTAAGCCTCTGCGTTCAGCTCAGGTCATGGTCTCAGAGTCCTGGGATTCTCCAACAGCTCTCTGCTCAGCAGGGAGCCTGCTTCCCCCTCTTTCTCTACCTACTTGTGATCTATCAAATAAATAAATTAAATCTCTAAAAAAATGTTCTTCTTGATTCGTTTCAATTCCAGTTTAACTGAAATTTGCTGCTGACATGTTGAGTTTGTTCTTTACAAAATATCTCCTATATCTGTCTTTCCTCCAGTTTTAGAACAGACCTAACTAGTGAATGTATTAATGAAAATGCATCCGTTTCAGAGCTGACTTAAAGTTTAGTTTTTTTACTTTGTAAACTGTGAATATGCATATACCAGCAGCATACAATGTAACTGTAATAGTATTTAAATAAATTTCACTATAAGTGTAAAAAAAAAAAAAAAGTTCTTCTTGTCTTCAAATTTTCATACATTCTGTTCTTCCTCCTGAGATGCTCCTCTACCCTATCAACTCTTGGTTAATTCATCATTCATGTAGGTGTCAGCTTAAACTTCCTTATGAAGAGTTTAGAAACTCCAAGGCTAGCATAGGTCTCCTCCTGTGGCCCCCTGTGCCTAAGGAATCAAAACACTCATCATAATCCACTGTAATCTTGTATTGGGCTGCCCATCCTGCCCTACCCCCAGCGTGCTCATGCACACGCATGTACACACACACACACACACACACTGAGAGCTCCATAAAGACAAAGGGTAGTGCTGGGAAAAGGAACATCCAACAGTCACAAAGCACTTGCCAATCTCTGGCCCATCTCTCTCCTGAGCTCCGAATGGGCAAATCCACCTACTATCCTACAAATAAATTTCAAACTCAACATGATTCCATCTTCCCCACCCCCGTAAATGATGCCACCACCTACCAATCACCCAAACCAGAAACCCCAGCTCATTCAAGCAATCTTTATCAAGCTTCTCTCTTTGTTTCTTTGCTGGGGATACAGGGACTCCTGAGACAGGCTCGGCCCCTGTAGCTCAGGATTTACAGGCTGCTGAATATTTTCCTCCTCTCCTCTCTCTCTCCCACACTGGACATCCAAATGAGTATTATTGGTTATACTGATTATGCCTTCGAATTTGCTCCCCTCCCTCTCCTTTCCTGGAGACATCACCTCCTAAGCAAGTCACACTCCCACTCCATGCTCTAGTTCAGGCTTTTGTCATTTCCTGCCTGGACTGCCACATTGCTTCCTAATCTGTGTCTCTGCCACCAGCCTCGCTCTGACGTCCCACCGCAGCTACACTGTTCCCCTGCTTAAAACCCCTCAGTCGCTCTTCAGTCTTCTGAAGAGAGTTCCTAAACTCTCTAGGAACATTTATTTGCCTCATGCTCTAGCCCCTTGCCTCCCTTTTTCCCCTCGCATCCCCACAATCGCCCCCACACACCCCACACCCCATACTTTTTCTCCCCTTTGTGCTTTACACTGCCTGTCCTATCCATCCCTGTGCCGAGAATGTCCCTGAGACTTCATTCAACAACTTTACTGAGTACCCAGCAGATCTGTTCTAGATGCCGGAGTACTGTTCTAGATGCCGGAGACTCAGCAGTGAGCAAAGCTCTTACTCTTGTGGTGTTTACATTCTAGAGGGAAAGACAGATAATGAGCAAGTAAATATTTAATGTCAGGTGATAACAAAGGCTATAAAGGAAAACAAAACAGGATGGGAAACTGAGAGGGACCAATTTAGACAGGCTGAGTCTCCGGTGAGGTAATATCTATACAAAGACATGAATTCGGTCGGGGCTGGGGGTAGGCTCCGAGGGCATCTAGGGAAAGAGCCTTCCCAGCAGAAGGAATGACAAAGTACAAAACCCCTGAAGCAGGAACAGGCCAGGCAAAGTGGAAGAAAAGCAAGAGGGCTGGTGTAGCTGGAACAGAGAGAGGTCAGAGAGGAGAGAGACGGAGCAGGCCTCCCAGGCCACACTGAGCGGGCACTGCAACCACGCCAGGACTCCATTTTGTCCTTCACTGCTGCGAGCAGACATCTCCGAGAAAGGCATTCTCCATGCCCTCCCAGCACTGTCTGACCATAGATCATAGGTTGCACTGAAGACTTTTGCCGATCTCCACCACCACACCATGAGTTCCCTGCTCTACCTCTCAGCTCCATATTCTACGGAGCCTGTCACTTTCAGTAAATTTTTCTCCCATGATCAAAACTTTCTTCCTTTGTTCTGATTCCATGCCCTGCAAGCAATTCCCTGATGACTCGATAGGTTTCCTAGGGTCTATGGTATTAGGAAGCCTGGAGAGCAAATACACACCACCTGGTCATTAGAAATTCCAGATGTACACTCACCACTGTATGGTCATAGACTGGCATCATTGTTTGCCATCAGTTTCTTTTTTAGATAAGCAGGACTCCGTGGATGGGAAAATGACCAACTCTGGGTAGTGAAGACCCAAGGAAGGCACTGCTCAGGGAAGGGCCCCATAAGCAGCCCAGCAGACACCCAATGCCCCTCTGCTCGTCACTCGGCTCACCTTCCCTGTTTCAGATGGAGGCCCTATCACTGTCCACCTGTCCAAGCCTCAACCCTTAGCATCACCTCTGAGAGCTCCCCCACTCACCCCCATCCAGAAGTCCTAGAAATTCCACCTTATAAGTATTTCCTTATCCACCCTTCATCTCTGGTCCAACGGCCTTGCCTACAGCGCAGGCCTCACTATCCTTCATGTGGACTCAGGTTTCAGCTCCCTGAACTGGTCTGCCCACCTTCTCACACTTGCCAAAAACACTCCATGTGGCCACCAGAGTTCTTCTCCCAAGTTATTCCGATTTTGCTTTCCCTCTTACAACCAACAGCACTCCGCCCCCCCCCCCCCACTTTCTAGATAAAGTCTAACCTGTTTAGGCACTGTATAAACCAGTCCTGGAGCTGGCCCTGGCTACATTTCCAGTCTCCATCTTCTCACCGGCTCCCATTCCGCCTTCCAGCCATTCCAACCACCGGGAATTCCCTGAACATTCCACGCCTTTCTGCACCTCCACACCTTTTCACATGCAGTTCCTTCTGTGAGAATTATTGTAGGAGACAGCTGCGGATCTTTCCAAAATTATTTAGACACCATGGTCTCCGTGAGGTCTTCCTAAGCTCTCTTCCCCACAGGAAGAAAGCTGTCCTGCTCACTCCCATGGCGGCTCTATCCCCACACTTACTATACTGCACAACAATTATTGGTCAACATATCTGTCTCCCACCTCGACTAGGAGTTCTTGGATGGCAAGAGCCATACCCTTTTGTTTCCCAGCACTAGGTGAAATATCCAGCACATAGCAGACCCTAAATGAATGAAAGAATGTTCTGTATTAAATCCCTTCTCTTGCTGAATTTGAAGATTTAGCCTCAGTCCTTACTTTGTGCGTAAACTGCTGGCATATATTTGACAACTCTAGCAGAGTGACAAGTGCACCAGACCTATGTTTGAGGGAGGGCTCGGTACATAGTAGTGTAACATATTGATGATTATTATGTTTAAAATTACTCTCTTTCTTGGCTGCTTCTAGGCCTACTTCCTGGCTTTCTCCTGACTGGCTACAGTTAGATAAACGACATACCACTGCATAGGTGGTACATGGACAGAATGTCCTCCTAGGTCCCTGACATGTACTAAGAGCTCATTAGACAATGGCTGAAGGAAGAACCTCATGAATCGTATGTCCCCAATTCTTTCTTACAATCTTGGCTGCCCTTCTGAACCTTCTTCCAGATCTCTAGGTTCTCCGGAAGTTATTAAAGACAGAACAAAGTCCTAGAAGCAGCTGAGAGAGAGTCATTTTAAACTCAATCCTCACCAATACTTTGGACTTGAGTCATGATTTATGGTTTTCACTGAATCTCACGTCATCCACACAGCAGCCTGGAATAAAACAGTAACTGCATCTCGCCCAGGGTCATATGGGTCTTGAGCCCAGCCACAAATACAAGTCTGGTGCACTTGTCATTCTACCAGAGTTGTGTCCAATATACGCCATAAACCCGTGCACACAACTGTGTCTTTCATTAACTGAGGAGCTCTACAGACTAATCATAACCACGGCTACTCCGCGCGTCTTCTTACAAGGGTGTACCAGAGTTTAAGGACATCTCTGTTCCCCACGTAGATGCAGCAAATTAAAAGGGGGTGACTGACAGAGGTAGGCATGATGCCAGAAGCCAGGAACAGCTGCCAGATGACAGCCGTTTCGACACAGATCAAAACCATAAAGAATGAAACCTGATGAACTCAAGTTAGGCCAGCGCTCTGAAGCCACTAAGACAATACACCCCATCACCCCAGTGGCCTGGGAAGCCCTCACAGTGATACAAGAATTGAGATGCGCAATGGTGACTCTGAGTCACCAAAAGAATGTCAAGTTAAGGGGCACCTGGGTGGCTCAGTGGGTTAAAGCCTCTGCCTTCGGCTCAGGTCATGATCCCAGCGTCCTGGGATCAAGCTCCGCATCGAGCTCTCTGCTCGGCAGGGAGCCTGCTTCCTCTCTCTCTGCCAGCATCTCTGCCTACTTGTGATCTCTGTCTGTCAAATAAATAAATAAAATCTTAAAAAAAAAAAGTCAAGTTAGGAAGGCAAGCAGACATATTGGTTTTAAAGGAAGCTGCAACAAACATGATTAACATAATAGGATCCTAGGGCTTAAAGGGATATAGCCATCTTGGAAATTTTATTTAGATGGAATAATCCTTTTACCACACAAGATATGTACTGTATACCCACATCTGAGGGCACTTCAAGCCTGACAGATCTAAAATTAGTTTCACCAGTAAGTCAACCTACCAGATCATCTGTAGATGATGCAAGAGAAATTACAGAACACATTTAAGACCTCAAGGGGGAGAACCTCCTTCTTGTAACACAGGCAGTGCCTTCCACCCCTCCCTGACTGTTCCCACACAGGACGAACATCCCCCTACACGAGGATACACAAAGAGGAGTCCAAGCCACACACACATGGACACACAAAGCACGGGGGTGCCTTACAGAGACATCCACATCTCCACAACAGTAAAAGCAGGGAGGCTGGGGGAAGCTGAGGAGTAAGACGAAGCAGTGGAAAAACCTTGAGAAAAGGGCACATGAGGCTGGCTGGATAGGGCCGACCCAGGGAGCAACTGCACCCGGTACCAAAGGACTGCACCCCACAGCTGCTGCTGCTGGGTAGTCACACCTTGAAATGACAGCAGCTCTGACCTTCCGCACAGCTGGAGCATGGAAAGGGTCTCCAAGGTTTCAGGCAAGGAGGGCCAGAACAGAGGCACCTGAGGGATGCGGCTACAGAGGATCACTTCTCAGTACCTCCAGTGTGGCTTTGCTGACTGTACAGGCTTACATGCATTATTTATGAGACACAGCAAAAGTCAAGGAAGACTGAAAGAATCTAGACCACAGGGTGCCTGGGTGGCTCAGTCAGTTAAGCATCTGCCTTCTGTTCAGGTCATGATCTCAGGGTTCCGGGATGGAGTCCCACATCTGGCTCCCTGCCTCTCCCTATTCCTGTCCCTCTGATAAATAAATAAAATCTTAAAAAAGAAAAAAAAAAAAAAGCAGGAGAGGAGAGCTCCATGGGGCAGGCCGTCCTGCTCTGAGCGGGGAGCAGGAGCCCTGGGAATCCCCTGTCCTGGGCCCCACTAGCTCAGATGTGCCACTTCTCCTGGCTCCACTGGTGTCTACACGGCCTAAGGCTTGCCGCCTTCCAAAATAGCCGAACAGTTGGACCAGACTGTTGAGTACTACACCCTGGAAGGGACCCAGAAGCACAACCACAGCAAGAGAATCTGGCTGATTCTGGGGAAGAAACGTTAAGGGAACAAGTTGAAGGGGATGATACCGAAAGTTCTGAGGATGTGGGGCACCCTCCAGATGCTAGGGAACATCCAAAACGTACATCATTGGGCAACTTCACCCGGATGATAGAGCAAAGTTAACCAAGCCTTTGGAAACTCTCATTACTACTGCTGATTCCAGTTCCAGCCGGTGGACCAGCTGTGTGATCCCAGCCATCTCAGCACCTGTGGTGGCTCTCATGTGTAACCTCTCCAAAACCGAAGAAGAAACACATTCTGAGAAGCCAAAGAAAGAAAAGACTGCTTTGGACCAGGGAGAAAGAAGCCAATGTGAACTGCTTCAACTGACAGAAACCTTCACCTAAAAAATAACTTTAATATACCTGTTTCCCTTTTCTAAGAACACTTCTGTACTTTCTACTCCTAAACTCTTAGAATGTGCCTTTTGATCATCAATTTTTTTAATGTTCCATCCCCACATAATATACTTATTGTATGCATGATCTTTCAAAAATATATCTGGCTTTTAAGAGAGAAAAAAAAAAAAAGGAATCTAGCCCACAGAAAAACTCATACAAATCCAACAGGATATTCACTGAAGCATTACCTGTACGACGGAAAAACCAGAACCAACGTTAAGTGGCCACTAACAGAGGACTGATTTGGTATGAAACACAGACCTGAAATTACATGGAATGCCATGAAGCTTTTTTTAAAACAGTAGATCTCTAAGTAGAAAATGTCACTGGTAAATTCACGGAAAAAAGCAAAAACTGTAGGATTATATGTTTATTATGATCCCTTTTTTTTTTTTTTTTTTTTTGAGAGAGAGAGAGAAAGCACAAGAAGTGGAGGGTCAGGGAGAAGCAGACTCCCTGCTGAGCAGGGAGCCCCATGTGGGACTCCAGGATCATGACCTGAGCCGAAAGCAGTCACTTAACCAACTGAGCCATCCAGGGACCCCTATGATCCTATTTTTTTAAAAAATCAGAACAAAACTACACTTCTTGAGGGGCGCCTGGGTGATAAGTTATATAAGCATCTGGTTCTTGGTCTAGCTGTGGTCTTGATCTCAGGGTCATGAGTTCAAGCCCTACACTGGGCTCCATGCTGGGCATGGAGTCTACTAATTAATTAATTAATCAATCAGTCAAAAGAAACCAAAACACTACACTTTTTTTTTAAGATTTTACTTAAGGGGGGGGCGCCTGGGTGGCTCAGTGGGTTAAAGCCTCTGCCTTCGGCTCGGGTCATGATCTCAGGGTCCTGAGATCGGGCCCCACACCGGGCTCTGCTCAGTGGGAAGCCTGCTTCCTCCTCTCTCTGCCTGCCTCTCTGCCTACTTGTAATCTCTGTCTGTCAAATAAATAAATAAATCTTAAAAAAATAATAATAATAAATAAATAAATAAATATCTTAAAAAAAAAAAAAGATTTTACTTAAGGGGGCGCCTGGGTGGCTCAGTCATTAAGTGTCTGCCTTCGGTTTGGCTCATTTATTATAAATAAATAAAATCTTTTAAAAAAAGATTCTCCTGTCAAAATCTTTTTTAAAAAATTTAAAAATAAAGATTTTTTAAAAAGAGTTTAAAAATTTAAGAAATAAAGATTTTTCTGTCAAATAAAATCTTTTTAAAAAATTAAGATTTTAGTTATTTATTTGACAGAGAGAGACACACAGAGAAAGGAAACACCAGCAGGGAGAGTGGGAGAGGAAGAAGCAGACTTCCAGCCCAGCTGGGAGCCCGATCCGGGCTCAATCCCAGAACCCCAGGACCATGACTTGAGCCGAAGGTAGACCACCAACAACTGAGCCACACAGGCACCCCAAAAACACTACACTTGAGAATGAGAAAAAGTCACGAAGGGCCTACAAACTGCTAATGGGCTTCACATGGGAAAACAGGGGAAAGGTAAATTGTTCTTTGTTGTTTTGCTTGTTTTTTTGTCTGTTTTTACGCATTGCAACCATTTGAATTTTCACAGGAACCATACACGAATGTAAAAATAATACGAGGGGGCCCCTGGCTGACTCAGTCGGTAGAACATTCAACTCTGGATTTCGACCCATTGGGGGATAGAGAGGACTTAAAGTAAACTCTTTAAAAATCCTACTAAAATAAAAACAAGAGTGTTTGTCAGAAGCATTCCCTTCCAGCTCCTTCTCCCTGGCTTCCTGAGCTCACATCCCCGCCTCCGCCCAGGTGCTCCAGACCACACCTCCTGTCCCGGCCCCACTCACAGATGCAGGCAGCAGCCAGCAGGCGCCCAGCAGCATAGGGGGCGAAGCAGCTCGGGAAGACGGGCTGCACCATGTAGTTGGCAAAGGTGATGGCAATGATGGCCTGGCTGGTGGGCTCGATGATGAGGAGTGAGGTCCAGAGTCGGATGAAGGCAAGGAATCCCCCGAAGGCCTCGAGGATGTAGGCATAGCTGGCCCCAGATTTCTTAATGGTGGTGCCCAATTCCGCATAACAAAGGGCCCCAAAGACGGAGAAGAGGCCCCCGACAGCCCAGATGACCAGGGAGAGGCCGAAGGAGGCACTGTACATGAGGACGCCCTTGGGGGAGACAAAGATGCCGGAGCCAATCATGTTCCCCACAATGAGGCACACGCCATTGAGCAGCGAGATCTCCTTCTTCAGCGTTACCTGCTCAGACCCCGGGCTGGCTTCATCGGCCGAAGGGGGGCCATCCCCCTCCCGCTGGGAGGCCACTTCATACTTAACTCCCTCGGCCATGGCAGAGAAGCAAGCCGTCACCAGCTTCTTGGCATCGCCTTCTAAGGAAGAAAGATAAAGCTATAGATCAGGGGCTGGCAATTACGTAGAACTCTTGCCCACAGTGGTCGATATGGGCAATGCCCCCCCACGCTGCCAAAGCTCAGAGCGCCCTCTCTGGCCTCCCACCCCCCCATTAACCTCTTCTCCAGCTGGCTCATTAAAATAACCCCAACTTAAATTGTTAAGGGAAAGCCCGCACTTCCTAGAGAGAAAACAGCTGTTTCTCCTCATTAGGCTGGGGCTGCCCACCAGATTTACAGAAGAGAAAACTAAATTCTGGTTCTATCTGAGTCTGCTGTGATAAAAGGCAAGTTGGCAGTTCCCGGGTATAACCGTCATGATTTGAATCTGCGTTTTTCAGTCTCGCCCCCAAACAGGCTGTCTTCCCTCTAATTTCAGCCTCACCTGTCACCTGTGCGAAGCTGCAACGTGAGGAACCAGCCTTGCAAGCAGCCTTTCTGGGTTCTCCTCACAAACTTCTCTCCCCCTCCCCCCCAAAGACACCGGCTCTAGCAAACCTAAAGGGAGGCTCTGGGGCCCTCTTGCTGAAAACCTACAACCCTCCCCCTGCTCAGGGAGCTGCTCTTAACCACCCTTAGGTGAAGTCGGCAGCCCTAGCAAAGCCCAAGCAGTACCGGCTACCCCCCAACCCGCCCTGGAAGAAAGACGACAGATTAGTCTCTTTTCCTAGCTTTTCCTTCCCAGGCCTCTTTCCTGGGCCCCTGGTCTTCCAGGCCTCCTCCTGTCAATTTCCTCACATTAACAGAGACGCATCACCCAAAAGATTATGAATGAGAGAAGGGTGATCCAAAAGGACAGCCCAACCCCGAGGTGACTGGAGGCAGCTGATGACAGCTCCCCACCCAGGAGCTGGAGAGTCGGCACCCAAAGCGGCAAAGGCACCCAAAGCCGCAAAGCCGAGGCGAAGAAGCCACTGAAGTGTCCGCAGGTGCCGGCCCCACCCAAGCAGCAGGCCGAGGGGAGGAAGAGAGAGAGGCCCAGCCCAGCCAGGGGAGAGGTCTAGGGCCACAGGCCCAGGCGAGGAAGTCATTGGCCAAGGAAGAGCAGCACAGCAGGTGGGCGAGGTGGGCGAGGCGGGCCAGGCGGCCCGGCAGAGGGGAATGGGGGAGGAGGGAAGCACACTCACACCCTGGGCCCGGTTCTAGCAGGTTCCCCTGGGCGGCAGCCACAAAGACACAGCCTCTGGGAACTGTGGCCTGACCGCTCCTCCTCTTCAGCCAGCAGTAAAAGGAAAGGCCAGGCGAATGCTTATGGATTTAAATCAAATCGAGAAGTCAAGATGGGTGGAGGGGGAGAGGGAGGGGGAGAGGAGGGTTAAGCAACTGTCTGGGTCCAAGGTTCATGGGCCCTTCACATCTGCAAAAGGGGCAGCTAGGAGCTCCTGGCTCAGCACTTTCGCGATAAGAAGGCACTTTCTCAGGAATCTCCTTTGTCAGCGCTGCTCGGGACTGAGGGCCCAGAAGAAAGGACGGTCGCTGAGTGTGATTTCTGCAGCCCTGGAAAGCTGGCCCTCAGGCGATGAGCAGAGGACTGGGCTGGCGGCTGAGAAGGAACAACCCTCTGTCCTTCGGGCCCGACCCTAGCCCCTCCCTCCCTCTCACCGCCCTACGAGAAAGGCAGGGAGGTGGCAAGGGTGCCACGAAGGCCTGTTGCTGTGCTGAGATTAGAGGAAGTGTAAGTGCAGTACCCACACTCGGTAGTCTCGTGACGCGTGTCCTAAGAGAGGAACTCTGCACACTTCCCCTCCGCTGCCCCCAAATTTGAGCCATGACCCCAAGGCTGAGCGTCAAGCTATGTCCCAGGAAACAAGGTCAAAAAATGAGACTCAAACCCCTGGCTGCATCCCCTCCCTACTCCTGTGCCCTTTCATCCTCAAAGGAAACCATCAATTCCTATAAACACCTTCACCACATACAAGTTTAGTCCAATTTCCTTATTTATGGAGAAATAAGATTTCACTGAGCTATCCTGGACAGACAGGCCTGGAACAGATAGGAAAGTTTAAGCATTTTTTTGGAAATCACATATTCTATCTTCATAGTCTTACTTCAATCTGGTATTCTGGGTCTTTTTCACCATGAGAAATACATCCTATCCGTTCTGAAATCTGTCAGTCCCTTCCCACTCTTTCTAACCCTCTGGTTATTCTACAACCTGAGAATGAAGTCCTAAAAATCCCCCGGGGTGGGGGGGGGAGGCTTATCTCTACCCTATATCTTTGCATTAAAGACCCTTAGATTTATTTTTTTTTTTAACAGAGAGGAATATCCTGGTGTCAGCCTTCCCAGAGATCATACTTCTCCCAAGCCATCCTCACAAATATCTGGAAATCCCTCCAGAGGAGCCTGTCCATGTGTTCCAGCTGCCCCCCTCCACGCTCCTATAATGACAGCTGACTTTTATGGAGCACTTACCCGGTGCCAGACATACCGCTAAGCACCCAAATGCCTTATCTCAGCCAACCTTGCCTGCGACCCAGTGCCAGGATGCCAAACTAGCAAGGAAGGGGGGAGGCTCTCCAGCAGAGAGCTAGAAAACCGCCCGGTGCTGTATCTTCTCACGGCCCCCACCCCCCCACTCCCCGCAACGCGCACACAGCTCCCGCCCGCTCAGACCTGCTCAGACCTGCCCCACCGCCGGGCCTAGCCCTCAGACAGAACACTTCAGATGGCTCCCTCCTGAATTACCTGGGGGAGGGTGTGATTAGATTAAACAGAAAGCCTCTGCCATCCTTTAGCCTGCAGGCTAGGCTCAAGACTCGAAAAAAGCCGGTCCATCTCCTTCCCGGCTGCTCCTCCCCTTTCTCATCCGTCTGCAGGGATGAGAGGCAATCACCCGAGTCCTCTTGGCAGAGACGCTACTGCTAGGGTGCCCACTGCTTAGCAAACAAAAACACACGGAAACACATCATCCCGCCTGCCATTTTAAGACCACATTTACTGACACCAGGGGGTGGACGGATGTCCTAATGGAACATAAAAGCAAGAAATGAAGGATGGACGGAGGGGAACCCGTGGGGAGGGTGGGGAAGAAGCCTGCAGGGTTCAGTCCCCCGCTGCGGGACAGCGAAGTCCACATCAGGGCATCTTGAGACGGAAACCCACGGGGAGGGGGCGGGGCGGGGAGGGCTGTGAAACCCACACGCCAGCAGACAGCACACCCTAGCGGCCTCTCCAGGAAGTGCTGCCAGTGGAATCTCAGTCTACACAAACGACAGAGGCGGCTGTCTTTCACAGAAAAGATGTGCCCTCCTTCCCCAACGACGGCTTAGCACCGGAGGCTGTGGGCAGGAAGGCACCGTCTTTGGCAGCTCACGTTCCCCCCGGAGACTCTGGCTCTCAGGCAATGCTTCCACCATTCAGGCAGCCTGGGACCAGGAGGACCTCTCCCACCCCAGGCTTTACAGGAAAAACTTGGAGAGTCTGGAACCGTAGAAGATAGCAACATTCCTGATACACAGCACCCCGTCTTCTTCCTGCCTGAGGTGCATTCAACTCTGAGGATCTAGTGGAAGTTACAGGACAACACACTCATCCTACAGCCTATGGGTGAAGTTTCAGATTCAGGGGTTCAAGGAACACAGGCACAGGGCCCCCAGTGTGCCATGCCCAGCACAACAGTCACTGGAGCCCCTGCCCCCGAACCCACCCATGAATGGCAACGCCAAAGCATACTTCCTCCAGGAACCAGCCCGCAGTCCAGGGTCTTGGCTGCTGGGTCAAGCTCAAGTGCTAAGTGTGAGAAGCCTCTTTACCCCCCACACATCCCATGTCCTGCCTTCCTAGCTCCAACTGGCCTGTGCTGCCTCCCCTAACAACAGAAACAGAAAACACTTACACTGTGGTTCAGCTGGATGCCCCCATCACCCCAAGCTAGAAGCTCAGCTCCTCCCTCCCCAGTTCTCTATTTGTTTTTCTATATTCCACTGTGGCTACGATAGTCCCTTTTTAAAAAAAAAAAAAAAAAGCGAAACAAGAAATTGTTTACTCCTGTGGCCAGGGCTCCCATAAGCATAGGGCTGAAGCTTCTGGGCAGAGGGCTCTGCCTGGGGAGGGCCGGGACCAAGACCGAGACCGAGACACAACAGGCTCTTGGGTCTCCAGTGAGCGTTTTCAGGACGCTCACTACATCCTCCTCCAGCACTTCCCCTCTCGCCCATAGTCCCTCCTCTCCCACCTCTTACCTGTCCCGAGACCTTTGGGCAGGTGCGAGGAGGAGGGGCTACCAGCACGCTGTGGGGCGGGGGAGGGGAAGGTGCTAGGAAGGGAAGCCCGCTAAGGCTCGAGCAGCAGCAGCTGTCGACTCCGAGGAGCAGAAAAGGCAGAGGGTGACGGGGACCGAAATGGAAAACAGGAAAACACATGTGTGACTCTGGCCGGCAGCGGGGAGGGGCCAGGGGATGGGCTGGAGCTGGGACTGCCTGGTCAGACCCAGAGGACCTCGTCGCCTGCCCTCCTCTAGGCACCTTCTCTACCCAATCTCAGCGGCTCCTGTTCCCCCACCTCAGCCCCAATCTTCCTTGTTGCCCTCGTTTCCTAAGCACTAAAGCTCTCCCAGCGACTGACAGTGCCCTCCTGTTCCCCTCATTCTGTCTCCTACTCATCTCCCACTCACATATTATCCTTAGTCCTGCGGAGGGCATCGGCTCCATCGTTAGGGCTCTGGAACTCAGCCCCTATGGCAGGCAACACATGCCAAGAAGACCTCTTGTGTGAGTACAGCCAGATGCCGCCGCACAAGCCCACTCACAGCTCAGGTCCCCAGTTGATTCAGAGGAGGCACATGCGGCCTAAGAGCCAGCTCTGGCACCTTGGGCAAGCTAATGAGTTGGCACCCCTTCAAACCAGGATCCTTGAAATATCTGTTGAATGTCGACTTAGTGGAGGTGGAGGAATACCGATTTTCTTGGAATCAAAACAGGAAGACTCACTCTTCCTATTCAAAAGGAGAGCTTATTCTATGAATTCATTACATTCATTTCATACAACTTTCTGAAGTAGTTTCTCAGCGCGCATATTAAACCACTTAAACTGCAGACAAGAGGGGCGCCCGGGTGCCTCAGTCGGAAGTGTCAGCCTTTGGCTCAGGTCGTGATCAGGCTCCCTGCTCAGCAGGAAGCCTGCTTCTCCCTCTCCCACTACCCTCCCTCCAACTCCACTTGTGCTCCCTCTCTGGCTGGGTGTCTCTCTCTCTCTCTCTGTAAAATAAATAAAATCTTTAAAAAATAAAAATAAATCGCAGAGAAGAGCATAAATCTCTCAGGAAATCTCTCTGGGGGAATGGCACTTCACGGTGCATGGGGCATTTTCAGAATTCCAGCCGTAACTCCTGCCTCCCTACAACTACCCACTGGCTAGTCTCAGGGCTGCACCCTGCAACTCAGACCTGTACCTGCGTGTTGCAAAATTATCCTAGAGACAGACAGTCCAGGTAAGCAGTCGTCAAGAGTTCTGTCTGCGGATGGGAGCCAACTTAACCACTCACCAAGAGACAGAAATCGGAGTTCATTAGCACCAAACGTCTGAATTCCTCCAAGGATCACTTAGAGCCTTTTTACACCCAGGCCACTGCCCAGATGGCCTGCCCCTTCATTCCCCTCTTGGGTCAGGCCCATGATGTACAGGAGGGAAGTCCTGGGATGACCACCCTAACATGGTCCCCTTGACATGGCACCTGCACTGTCACTCCCACTCAAGCACCCTGGCCACTTCCTTGCTGTCACCACACAACAGACATGCTTGGCGACATTGTTCATCCCTTCACTCACTCTATCCAGGACTGTGCCTGACTAGACACCACACTCCCACAGGCCTTCCCTCTTCATCCGTTCAGCATTCTGGACTTTTCTGCAAGGACACCACCATTCAGAGCTCATTGCTCTGTTGGTTGTCATCTCCCTCCCTAAAATGCAAGCCCCACCAGAGCGCTTGCTCTTCACCCTGTGTCACCCTGTGACATGCACACAGTCAAGAAAAATTGCTGGAAGAATAAAATGAATGAATGAATGAACAACGCTGTTCCGGCTAGACTGACTTCCCAGGAACCTGGGCTCTGGGAACCTCCTTGAACTTGCTCTTCTGGCCCATCTATGCGGCTGCTGGTCTGGCTCCTCAACTAAGCAAGGAGTATCTGGAATTATTTATCCTTTTTGACAGTAATGGGTTGAAGGGAGAGGGAGGGTATGATTTTCAGTTTGACTGAGAGGCCTAGAATGGTTTGAAATGAACGTTTCATTTCAGTCGCGGGAGAACAAAAAGCCACTATCGCACGCGCCCTCCGGGACCGCTGCTGTCCCACACTCCGGCTCAGGTGACCGGTCTGGGTGCGGCGAGAAGGCGGACGAGGCAGAGCGAGGCTAGGGCTCAGGTTCACGAGCGTGCAGGCGAGTTCAAGGGTAGAACCGCAAACCCTTAAGCGTGACCTCTTCCCGGACGCTCTCCCGAAGCCCTTCCCTTCCTGGCGACCCAGGCCCCACACCTCTCCGCCTCCGCCCAGCGGCCGCCCGACCTCACCTTTGCCCCTCTCTCCCACGCTCTCCTCCTCCCCGCTCCTCCTGGCCTGACCCGGCCCGGCCCTTAACATCGCCCCCACCGGTCCCTTTATTACCATCTTTCCCTTAACCCCGGGTTGTTCCGAGTCGGCAGCCCGGAGACCTTCCCAAATCCGGACCCAGCCACCGCCCTCCTCCAATGCCCCTCTTAAGAGCTCGGTCCCCGCTAATGTCCAGGTCTGCCTTGGGGGGGCCAGGAACCCACCCCACCCGGCGTCCCTTCCTTTCCTTCCTTACACCTGGCGGAGCAGCCCTGGTCCGGGCTCCAGAAAGCCCCGGTGCGGGGGGAAGAGGGACCGTGTAGACGAAGGTTGCCAGGGTCCGAGAACCCAGGGGCCGCGTAACCCGCTCCCCTGCCCTCTCCTCACTCAGGTACAGCTGCGCTGCCTGAAAGTGACTGCGGATACCCTTAGACGCGTCCTCCACCCCAAGAACGCTCAGCTTCCTCTTCCCTCCCTCCCAATCCTGCTCGCGCTGGTGGCCGGACGGGGGTCCGGGCAGGAGCCCCAAGCCGTGGCAACCCCGCCTCCAGTCCCGAGACGCCAGGCTGAAACTCGGGAGGGACTCTGGACCGCAAAGCCCGTGGAAGAGGGGGAAGGGAGCGGCGCCCGCCCGGACCCCGGGGAGGGGTCTCTCGGATGGACGTCTCAACTCCCCGCCCCCTTGGGGAACTGTTGCATCAGCTCCGAGATCCCCAGCTAAAAGCAAGCGGTCTCCACCAGGCCGGGAAGGTGTCGGCTGTAGAGCCGCCGCCAGGAGGCAGCACTTAACCAAAAATATCCTGTCTTAGGGTGCCAGAGAGGTTGGAGTCCCCAAAGCATCTTTCCGTCTAAAGAGTCCTACTGACAGCGGGGACACAACAAAAGAGGTTGTTGCTGGGCTGATTCAAGGAAAGGGATCTGGAAACACTCCTTTCGCCATGTTTTGTTAAGATTTTATTTATTTATTTGACAGAGAGAGAAGAGAGAGAGAGATCACAAGTAGGCAGAGAGGGTGGGGGGGTGGTAAGCAGGCTCCCTGCTGAACAGAGAGCCCCATGTGGGGCAAGATCCCAGGACCCTGAGATCATGACCTGAGCCAAAGGAAGAGACCTAACCCACTGAGCCACCCAGGCGACCCCTTTCACCATGTTTTAAGGCTAAAAGAGGACTTGTAAATACTATGATTTTTTTTTTTTTTACACCTTCCGGTCAAACTCCAGCATTTTTAAAGCCAGCATTGTCACTCTGCAGAGATTCACAAAGAGCCACCCACCTTAAAGCCCAGCGTGGTGGAAAGGCACACAGCTGAGAGACTTCCCAGCTGCCAGGCAAGAAAAAAGAGTGTAGGGGCACCTGGGTGGCTCCATTGGTTAAGGGGCTGCCTTCGGCTCAAGTCATGATCCCAGGGACCTCGGATCGATCCCCGCCCGCATGGGGCTCCCTGCTTATGGGAGAGCCTGCTTCTCTCTCCCTCTGTCTGCTGCTCTGCTTACTTGTGCTCTCTATCTTTCTGTCAAATAAATAAATAAAATCTTTTTTAAAAAAAAAGAAAGAAAAAGAAAAAAGAGTGCAGTCCGAGGTTATAATTTGAAGCTGGATGATTTAACACAAAATTTAGCTGGAACTGATTTAGCAGCCATGGGAATAGAAGGGGAATATGTTACCAATAAATTATGTGATAAGGAAATAATAAGCAAAGAAATGTATTGTGTGAGGGCTAGCCTTTAGCTCCCACACTTCCGGCATGGGGTGACAGTGATTTAACTGTTGAGCTGTCCTAAGGAGGAAAATAATGAAGGAATGTAAAATATGCCACTTCCCAAATAGTTTGCTCTTCTCGAAACTTCACTTTGGTGAGAAACATGCAAAAAGGAGAACAAGTTACAAAATGACATGGAATTGGCCACCCTGAGTCAGCTTCACTGACATTTTCCCCAATGCAATTATTATTCATCTCAACAATTTAAAAAAGCACCTCGGGATGCCTGGGTGGTTCAGTGGGTTAAGCTGCTGCCTTCGGCTCGGGTTGTGATCCCAGGGTCCTGGGATCGAGTCCCACATCGGGCTCCTTGCTCAGCGGGGAGCCTGCTTCTCTCTCTGACTCTGCCTGCTTGTGTGCTCGCTCGCTCTCTCTCTCTGACAAATAAATAAATACATAAAATCTTAAAAAAAAAAAAAAAAAAAGCACCTAATTTCCCAGGGACACCTGGCTGGCTTAGTTAGTGACTCTTGAACTCGATCTCAGGGTCCTGAGTTTAAGTCCCACGTTGGACACAGAGATTACTTGATTCAAAATTTGTTTAGGGGGGCACCTGGGTGGCTCAGTGGGTTAAAGCCTCTGCCTTCGGCTCAGGTCGTGATCCCAGGTCCTGGGATGGAGCCTCCCATCAAGCTCCCTGCTCCTCAGGAAGCCTGCTTCTCCCTCTCCCACTCCCCCTGCTTGTGTTTCCTCTCTCACTGTCTCCCTCCCTCTCCCTCTCTCTCTCTGTCAAATAAATAAATAAATAAAATCTTTTTTTAAAATAAATAAATAAAAATTAAAAATGAAAAGAACCTAATTTTCAGAGCAGTGCCCCTGTACAAAAGTTACTGGACAACATATGAGTGGACAACAAATTAAAACCAAATACAGGTTGTGACGCCCTTGAGAGGCAAAGGAGTTTAAGAGAGGAAAGGCAATTAAGAGAGGAAAGACATGAAGCTCAGATTCCTGATGCTTCTCATTGCTCTTAACGCCAGGCTTTCCCAGATGAAGTCAAGAGGCTGAAAGACATCTAGTTTGGGATGAGGAAGCCTCTTTCCTGTGGCTTGAGCCTAGTGAAATCATCAAGGAGTGCTGTCCACTTGCCAGGCCCCCCGCCCCTGCCGCAGGGTTCCAAGAGGCCGCTGAGAATGCTGCTGTTAGCTGTCAACACTAATGTTCTTTCTCTCTCGCTCCCCAAATCCTAACCCATATTTCCTGCTACTTACAACCCACGGGCTGTCCACATCACTCCAACCACGTCAAATGCTGAACTTGTCTTCCTTCCGAAGACCTTTCCCCTCCCATATTTCTCAGTTTTCCCAATTAAACTTCCCATCCTGCCCCCAAAGTTCTCCAGCTCTGACTCCTTGACTCCCACAACTACTAAACTATCACATGCGTTCATTCCTGCCTTCGGAACTTACAAGGTTCACGGTATTTGTTCACCTTATTGTGTGTGCCCTCTTTAATAGTCCCCCTAGTGTGTGAGCTTCTGGAAGGTAGCAGTATTGCTGCTTCAATTACTTTCTATCATGTTGGTGTAGTCCAGCTTGTCATCTTTCCTATCAGTCTTGAATGTTGACACTAAGGTTATTTTTCCGGCCCTTACCTTCTACTGTTTGACTTGCCAACTGTAAACTATGGAATGGGATTTCAGGTGCTGTCTACCTCAGCCGTGTAGCTCAGAACCAGCCAAAGGTATATGAAGCCAGGCCCGGGAAAGTGGCCTTCAATCATGATTGCAACTGTAAAACAATAAATCCACAGCCACGTTTTGATTAAATTTCCTGATCTCTGAAAACTACAAGCAACCTGTACAGTGATTGCTTCCTGGACTGTCTTATCTACTTTACGGGTTTTTATGAAAATCATGTGAAATCATTTATATAGAAGTGTTTCCATAAGTGAAAATGAAGTGTATGAAGGTAAGACGGCGATAGTTCTTTATTGTCCTACTGCCCTTGCTTCATTTTGGGGATCCATCTGTTGGCTTAGAGCCAAGGTTCCTTTGTTCCCATCCTTTCTTCGGGTTCAGCCCCAGCCTATACCATTATTGTTATTGAAACAGCTGCTTTTACTTCTTAAACCAGGATCCACCCTTCCCCTCTTTCAAAGCACAGCTCCGAGCCACCTCCTGTGGAAAAACTTCCCAGTCATGCAGAAGGAAGTGATAAACTTCCAGATAGGCCATTGCACCACTCCCTCAGTTTCCCCCCAGCCCCCCCCAACCGTGTTAAGTGTCTAGCCTAGCACAAAGTAATGGGCACTTCTGTAAGAGCTTCATCATTTATAAAGCATTTGCTCTTACATTATCATTTTTAATGTTTTCAGAAATATGATATGTTAAGGGTTTTTTAAATGAAGAAATTAAGAATAAACGAATTCCCCAAGACAAATAATGATTTAAAAAGAGGGAATAAATCACAGATCTGGGTTTACTATGTACTAATACAGCATAGTCCCACCTTATCCACAGAGGATACTTTCCAAGAACCCCAGGGGATGTCTGAAATCGTGGATATTACCAAACTCCATATATATTATGGGTGTTTTTTTCCTATACAGACATACCTATGATAAAGTTTAATTTATCAAGTAGGCACAGTAGATTAACAATAATAATTAAAAATTAAAACAATATACTGTACTAAAAGTTATGTGAATGTGGTCTCTCTCAAAATATCTTACTGTACTGGGACACCTGGGCAGTGTAGTCAGTTAAGCATCTTACTTTTGGTTTCTACTCAGATCCTGATCTCAGGGTGGTAAGAATGAGACCAGTGTCTAGCTCCATGCTCAGCACGGAGTCTGTTTGGGATTATCTCTCCTCCTCCCTCTGCCCCTCACACTTGTGCTTTTTCTGTCTCTCAAATAAATAAATAAATAAATCTTTAAAAATGTATGTTATTGGACTGTATTCATCTTTCTTTTGTAGATGATAAGATGAAGAGAGGTGAATGATTTAGGCATTGGAACTTAGCCTTAGACTACTATTGGCCTTCTCACGATTTGTCAGAAAGACTGGGGCACCTGGGTGGCTCAGTGGGTTAAGCCTCTGCCTTCGGCTCAGATCATGATCCCAGGCTCCTGGGATGGAGCCCCGCATTGGGCTCTCTGCTCAGCGGGGAGCCTGCTTCCTCCTCTCTGTCTGCCTGCCTCTCTGCCTACTTGTGATCTCTGTCAAATAAATAAATAAAATCTTTAAAAAAAAAATCATCTGCTTCCACAGGGCAATTGAATGTAGATAACTAAACCTGTGGAATGCCCAACCATGGTTAAGGGGGGGATCTTCTCTACCTGCCTCACAGGTGGCTGCACGGATTATTCAATTTTTTTAAATATTATTTATTCATTTTATTCATTTGACAGAGATCACAAGTAGGCAGAGAGGCAGGCAGAGAGAGAAGAGGAAGCAGGCTCCCTGCTGAGCAGAGAGCCCGAGGGTCTCAATCCCAGGATTTGAGGATCATGACCTGAGCTGAAGGCAGAGGCTTTAACCCACTGAGCCACCCAGGTGCCCTGCACGGATTATTCTAGATAATATGTGGTGTTAGCCCTTACAAAGATAAAATCAGATCTTGGCTCCAAGACCTCTTTCTCAAGAAAGCCTTCTTTAATGGCCTTCTCCAGATCAAGTTTCCATTATAGCTACAAAGGAATACTTTCCTTCCCAACACTCATCTTGAAAGAGGACAATTCCTTCCATTTTGGCCTCAGACTTTCTAGTTGGGTTCTTTCCAGCCCCACTCTGGGCTCAGATGGAAGACCCTCAGGGCAAAGCCACTTATTAGGGGAAGGAAATGACCCCTCAAGAAATAAGGACTGTCCTGAGCCAGCAAGATCCCACTTGTGAATGACTCTAAGACAAGAATCTATTTGACCTTCACTGCCCACCTGCATCTATTCACGCACCTTTGCCCCTCATCTTCCTTATATAAATCCCAAAGTATTTTTGGCATTTTGGAAACAGTCTCTGAGACACTAGTTTGCTGTCTTCCCAGCGTTGACCTCACACTGAAGTGAATTCCTTTCTTATTTCACCACAAGTTTTTCAGCCTTTGGACTTTGTCAGTGGCAAGTGGTTGAACCTAGTCTGTTTGGGATCCCTGCAGCCAGGTGCTCTTGCACCCCTGTGCACCCTCTACAATCTCAGCGGTACTCTTACAGTAATGTGTGTGATTATTTTTGTCTTCTCTCTCTAGACCCGGAACTCTTTTTTTTTTTTTTTTTTAAGATTTTATTTACTTATTTGACAGAGAGCACAAGTAGGCAGAGAGGCAGGCAGAGAGAGAAGAGGAAGCAGGCATCCTGCTAAGCAAAGAGCCTGATGCGGGGCTAGATCCCAGGACCCCGGGGATCATGACCTGAGCCGAAAGCAGAGGCTTTAACCCACTGAGCCACCCAGGCGCCCCTAGACCCGGAGCTCTTATCAGAATAGTGATGACGTCTGTTTTGCTCTCCATAGAATCCCTGCACCTAATAAAATGCTTGTCACATATAAGCTCTTCAATTTTGTTGAATAAATAAGGACTGAAACCCAGATTTTCTTATTCATTCTAGATTTGACTCTTAGGCTGGGAAAAACGTTACAGTGATGAGGAAGAAGGCAGAATGAGGTAAATACTCCTCTAAGACAAAGACATATATTCCGAAGGACTAGACATCGCTGCGCAGAGGTGGCTGGAGCAGTTCCAAATGGTTCAGTCTAGGACACGACTTCCACACAGGATGTAATCATTACTGGCGATTCACACGCAGACCAATCACTCTGCCCCAAAAACCCCGGTCGCAGTTCTGTTCTCTTTTCCGTACAGTGCCCCAAGATGGCGGGGCCCGTAATTGAATCCCAGATTCAAGATGGCGGCTTCCGACTTCCTCTGCAGCGTCGCGCGTAGCCACCGAGGCCACGCCCACTTCCGACACCGCGGCCTCAGTATGGCTGCTTTAGGTTTTCTGCTATTGAGTAAGTGGGTGTGGGGTCGGTGGGCTCGGGAGCCCGCTGGGGCAGGTCTAGGACCCCTGAAATGACTCCATGGCCTCTGCTCCAATTCTGCCCTGTTTTTCCTGCAGGTGTCCGGAGGCTGCACAGCAGTGTGGCGGCTCAGGCGGGTAGCCAGTGGCGACTCCAGTGAGTGCCGGTCTAGTGCGGGTCTGGGGGTTACTGGGGCGCGGGGTACTGGGAAGCCGGAAGCTGGGCAGAATCCTCACCCGACTATTTTTCTCCACCCAGGCAGGGCCTGGCTGCCAACCCCTCCGGCTACGGGCCCCTTACGGAGCTCCCAGACTGGTCTTACGCGGGTGAGCGCTGACCTGACAGTTAACTCAGTTTCTCCCAGAGGGGAGGCCCATGGACGGAGCGAGGCGGAGAGGGGGCGGAGAAGGGGGTCGAGGTGGGCATGTGTCTGAGTGGCCAACATACTGAACTTTGGGGGGGGGTTAATTTTTATTATTAAAAAAAATTTTTTTTTAATTTATTTGACAGAGACAGAGTGAGAGAAGGAACACAAGCAGGGGGAGAGGGAGAAGCAAGGTCCCCAAAGCGGGGAACCCCATGCGGGGCTCAATCTCAGGAGTCTGGGATCATGACCTGAGCCAAAGGCAGATGCTTAAGGACTGAGCCACCCAGGCGCCCCTGTCCTGAACTTTATATTTGGAGTTCGGGGGAAGGAGCCCAGTTGTTTGTTTTGTAAATTAATCTACGCCTATGGAAAGTAAAGCTAGCTCAGGATCTTGTGAGGATGAGCAGAAGATAATTCTAATTTGGGACGCCCCGGTGGAGGGAGTGATAAGATTTTTATGTTTCTCGTGGTGGAGTGGTTTTTAAAAAGTTAGAAAGACTCAACGTTCAGTGTGGTGAGTACACTGTTGAAAATTTGGTACCAAATGCAAGGAGAGCTCTTTGAAAACCTGCCTAAATGAACATCGCAGAGAGAGGGGTTAGTAGGGTGAGGATTGAGAATGGAGAGCTCCCTTCAGAAAAGTTTCTTCTCTTTACTTGGGGTGCGGGGGGGGGGGGGGGGGAGGAAAAGGAAAGAAACAAAATATAGCTATTACTCCTAGAAGAGAGGGATGGATCTTAGAAAAGTTGAAGCCACTCCCCACTCCCAATATGGGACTCCAGTTTACAGGTGGGAAAATTGAGGCCTCAGAGTTCCTGTGATCACACAGCTAGGTGTGTGTGATCACAAAGCAAGGACTAGAACGGGGTAGGGGCGAGGCCCTTTTCAACAGCACAGAGACCTGGATACTCATACCCTATTGGGTTCTTTAGGCGTATGATCCCGAGAAGGATGGTAAAGATTTTTTCCCCTTATTACTTACTGCAGGAAACCCAGCATCTCCTAAAAGTAGTATGGAATATTGGAAAGACTTGAATTGATTCCTATTTAAGATTTCTCTACTTGCTGATACTGTGGTCTTGGACATGTTACTTAATTGTACCTCTCCATTTCCACAAAACTTTTGGGCAGAGTTTTCACTGTTTCTTACTTTGTAGAAAGTAAGTATCCTTTTTTTTCTTCTTCATTATAAATGACTTAAGGTCAGATACTACGTTTTTCACCAAGTCAGCAGATATTTGTAGAATTTGTATGATACGCTTGTGTGCCTGCGCTGTACTACAGTGAAACCTAGGGACATAATCTGTAAAAGCCTAGCTGGGAAAACAGCATGGACATTTTAGAAAATAATGGGGGTGCCTGGGTGGCTCAGTCGGCTAAGCGTCTGCCTTTGGCTCAGGTCATGTGTCAGGGTCCTGGGATTGAGCCCCATATTGGGCTCCCTTTTCAGTGGGGAGTCAGCTTCTCCCTCTGCCCCTCCCCCCACTGATGCTGTCTCTCTGTCAAATGAATAAAATCTTTTTTTTTTTTTTTTTTTTTTTTTGACAGAGAGATCACAGGTAGGCAGAGGGACAGGCAGAGAGAGCAGGGGAAGCAGGCTCCCCACTGAGAAGAGAGCCTGACGTGGGGCTTGATCCCAGGACCCTGAGATCATGACCTGAGCCGAAGGCAGAGGCTTAACCCACTGAGCCACCCAGGTGCCCCTCAAATGAATAAAATCTTAAAAAATAGTAATTCTTCAGTGTTCCACCCCTTTCCAAAAGAATTTGAGATAGCCAATGGGGGGCCTGGGTGGCTCAGTGGGTTAAAGCCTCTGCCTTGGGCTCTGGTCATGATCCTGGGGTCCTGGGATCGAGCCCCACATGGGGCTCTCTGCTCAGCAGGGAGCCTGCTTCCTCCTCTCTCTCTGCCTGCCTCTCTGCCTACTTGTGATCTCTGTCTGTCAAATAAATAAATTAAAAAAAAAAAAGAATTTGAGATAGCCAAATAAGGCAAAAAAAAAAAATAGTACAATAAATGTCCCAAGGCAACTAGATGAATATTAAATCACTGGTAGGCACTTTTTAAAAAGGTTTTATGTATTTATTTAAGAGAAAGAGGGAGCGAGCCAGAAAGACTGCAGGCAGAGGGAGGGGCAGAAGGAGAGGGTAAAGGAGACTTCCTGCTGAGCAGGGAGGCTAATGTAGTGAGTTCCATCCAGGGATTCCAGGATTGTGACCAGAGCCAAAGGCAGATACTTAACCAACTGAGCCACCCAGGCACCCCGACAGGCACTTCTTTCAGGAGAGAGCTCACAGAGTTGAAGAGGTCTGAGGAGGATTTCTGGGCAGATAGGGTTTTAGGGGGGCCTAAGTACGAGAACTGGGCTGAAAGGAAACGAAAAGAGAGCATTTCATTGAGGAGTGAGATAGAATTTAGCAAAGACTCAGATGAGTAGAACAGTGATCAGATTGCCTGAGTGGGGGGTTTCTAAAGATAAAACAGGAGAGGGGCGCCTGGGTGGCTCAGTCGGTTAAGCATCAGACTCTTTATTTTGGCTTAGGTCATGATCACAGTTGAGATCTTGAGACTGAGTCCCAGACTGAGCCCCATGGCGAGCTCTGCACTCAGCAGGGAGACTGCCTGAGAGTCTCTCCCTCTGCCCCTCCCCCTGCACACCCTCTCAAATAAATAAAAACTTGGGGGGTCGGGACGCCTGGGTGGCTCAGTTGGTTAAGCAGCTGCCTTTGGCTCAGGTCATGATCCCAGCGTCCTGGGATCGAGTCCCACATCGGGCTCCTTGCTCAGCAGGGAGCCTGTTTCTCCCTCTGTGTATGCCTGTGCTCGCTCTCTCGCTCTCTCTCTCTCTCTCTGACAGATGAATAAATAAAATCTTAAAAAAAAAAAAAAACTTGGGGGGGGTGGAGATAAAACAAGAGATTCAGCCCTACAAAGGACCATTCCAGGATAACGAGGGGTAAGTGAAATAGAGTAGGACTATGCCTTAGAGTTTATTCTTGGCATACCTTACCTTTGACACTGAGGGATGGGTTTTTGGAGAATGAAGCCACCCTGGGTGTGAAATGGGAGAGAGGAACTAGCAACTGTTTCTTCCCTTGTTCCTATCCCAGCGTCTTCACAGGGTGCTGCCAGCCATCTCTAATACCTATCTTTTTCTTCACTTCCATCTACAGATGGTCGCCCCGCACCTCCAATGAGAGGCCAACTTCGAAGAAAAGCCCAAAGGGAGAAGTTTGCAGTGAGTCGCTAGAGCCCAGTCAGGGCAACCTGTGTGTACTGAGAGGGAAAAAAATGTACATTTTAATTTGGCTTGAGCTGTGCTGACACCTAAGCTCACATGTGCCCCCTTCACCAGCCTTTTAACAGCTGGGAGAAGGGAGGAAGAGAGTGGGGCACTCCCAGGGCGAGAACCAGTAGTAGCCGTTCTGCCACACATTTTGCCTCCTCCGCTTCCCATTCCAGGACTCAGTCCCCTTCCCTAGTCAGCAGTGTCATTTTCCAGCTGAAACGTCCAGCTTTGATCTGTGAGTGAAAGGATATATGGTGCAGAGCTCCAGCCCCAGATGTTATCCACCCTGTTTTCCTGTCTGTTTCAGAGACGAGTTGTACTGCTGTCACAGGAAATGGATGCTGGATTACAGGCATGGCAGCTCAGGCAGCAGGAGAAGTTGCAGGAAGAAGAAAGGAAGCAGGAAAATGCTCTTAAACCCAAAGGGGCTCTCCTGCAGAACCCACGACCAAATCAATAAAAAGCAGTTCCTGTCTCCCTTTCCCGGCCTCTCTCTGGCTTTCTTCTCTATCACCTACATGGCTCATCCCAGCCAGAAGAGAGAGCCTTCATGTTCCCCATCTGTCTTCAGAGCATGAGAGCTTGGACACCGGGAAGAACCGCCTGTAAGATCACTGCCTGGAGGAGCTGGCCTAGTGCCCACATCCCTGGCTCCATTCCAGTTCAGTGGTATCTTGCTCTGGGATCCTTCCCCACCTTTGCAGGCCATAGGACTGGCCCAACTGAGAACAGCAGCTGCTCTCCATACATGAAAATGGGGCAGCAGCTTTCCTGGTTTTAGCTCGGCACTCAGGCCTTTAACGGCCTGTACACAGCTCAGACTGCATGCAGTTACGCATTTAATAAATGTTCTGATGAAAAAGGCTTTCCGGCTGAGGTCCATTTCTTGGCAAGCAACTGGTGTCAGTTTTCCTAAACTTCAGATAGATGGCCCAAGAGGCTACCCCGGCTGGGAAGGCTGACATGGGAAGAACCAGACTTGGGTGTTGCATGTCTGAAGAGTAGGATCTTGAGGTTTCTGTGGTTCTGGCTGAATTCCAGAGCCTGGTCAGAGAGAGATCTATACCTCTCCACCCCAATTTGTGTAGGGGAGCCCTGGAGGTGCTTCAGCCCCCAATCAGTCATTGTGGCATAGGTATCCAATATCCATGTGTATCTCCCACAAACCCATAAGCTGCCCAGGACCCAGAGAAACCTTTCCTTTACTGATCATAGATTCTGGGAGAAAGGGGCCTTTGCTCCCATTACAATACAGAGCACTGGGCTTTCTTTCCATTTTTCTGCCACAAACTTGTAGTAGTTCTGGATCTCTAGTATTGCTGGAGCTTCTTACCTGACCTCAATTCTTTCCAGCCTCCTTTATTCCTTGCCTGGCTTTCTTTCCCTCCCTTCTTTCCCCCTACTACCTCCTTCCTCTCTCGCTGACCAATGCAATTCTGGGATCTTAGATTTCGCTGATGGTCGAGTTTTCTGTCTCCCACACTTTTTCTGCTTCTGTTGGGTTGCTTTTCCACATCTAGCTCTCAGCCTCTTATCTGTCTCTTCCCTACTGTCAGCTTCAGCTCTCCCTCCCCCTTCCCTGCATACCTCCACCTTTTGTTCTCTGTTTAGTCAGTCCATGAACATTTTATTCCTCAAGGAATTGCCTTTTTTCACTGTAGAGGGGAAAACCAAACCCCAAAGTCCAAACTCCCAATCTCTCTTGTCTAACAGTTTCCCTGAACTTGATTTGCCTTTCCCCACATTCCATGGCCTTGCACCTCCTTCCTCCCAAGTCAGTATAAGGAGTAGCCAGATTGCAAATGATGGTGTTTAAGGGAGGGCATTTGTCTTTTCTGCAAGGATGGGACCAGTGTGGCTGTGGAGTTGGTCGGTAGTTGGGTTTTGTTACTACTGCATGTTTGGGGCAGGGTAAGGATGGAGGTGGTTGTCAAGAACAAGGGGCAAATGTTTCAGTTTGGTTGAGCCACAGGTCCCAGCAGACAATCTCCAACCCAGGTGTTGTGGACATAAAGACCCCCACCACCAGCATCCCAGACTCTCAACTTGTCCGCCTGGGACACTGAGCCTCCCAGTACTTCCCACTCTGAGGTGAGACAAATGCTGAATACCAGGGGAATCAAGCCACCTAAAATATGCTTAGGGGGAGAAAGTCTCCCACATCCCGTCCCCTAGGTCCCCCTCACCCCCCCCCCCCCACCACACACACACAGACCCCCGTCCTTAGCTGTGGCCTCAAACCCTGCAGATGGCAGCCTCCACCACAAAAAGGCAATTTAGGGTGGGTT
>PISX010005105.1:0-42869 GCA_004024625.1 Mellivora capensis | reverse complement strand
GGGAAAGAGGGGACGAACAAACAGGCACTTTCAAAAACAACCCCCCCATCTCCAAGCGGACAGCGCTCTGGGAATCCAAATTCAGTGCCCACCGAAGACAAAGGCGCTCCAAGGGAGTGGCGGCGCGACCCCAGGGCTTGGGGCCCTTGCCGCGGAGCCTGCACGGCTGGCTGCCGGGACGGTCGCGGACCATGTCTCCTGCCCCACGGCCCACCCGCAGTCTACTGCTCCCCCTGCTCACGCTCACCACCGCGTTCGCCTCCCTCAGCTCGGCCCAGAGCAGCTTCAGCCCCGAAGTAAGTGAGCTCCCCCGGCCCTGCCGGGAGTCGCACCCGCCGGGGAGGCGAGCCGGGGGTCTCCAAAGGGATAGGCTCCTCCTTGGAGAGCAGCAAGCTCGGGGGGGTTGGCCGCTCCGGCCCGCAGCAACCCCCTCCTTTTGCTTTCCCTCCTCATCTCCAAACTTCCAAGTCGATCCAACTTCTGTCTTCCCCAACCAGCCCCCCACCCCCACCCGCCGCCGCCGACTTTCTTTCCCAGTTCTTTCCTGGGAAGAGCCTTACAGCTGGGGCCCACCGTCCCCGGTTCCCCTGGGCTCTGAGCTCAGCTGCAGAACCAGGAGGGAGCCTGGTAAATACTTTTACTCCGCTCAGCCCTTGCGCTGCCCTGCTTTCTTGTCATGTGCGCCAGTCCGTTGTTTCTTCAACTTTCCAGCCCTCCAGCGCCGGGGAGGCTCGGGTGGACCGCGCCGCGGCTCCGGCCCCCCCCCCCCCCCCCCCACGCTGCGCGCCTCCCGGGCGGTCCTGGCCCTTCGCGGGTGCAGCCGCCACCAGGTGGGGTCGGGGCTAGACCGGCCGAGCGGCCCCGTCCCCCGCCCCACTCCGCCTCCCGGCCTGGACCCCTCTGTGTCGCGGCCCGGAGCCCTGGCGTCGAAGGTCGCGCAGGGCTGGCGCCCCGGCCGCCTTTCCGTACACACAAAGCTTTCCTTGTGAGCCGGGGGTTCGGCAGGGAGGCCGCCTCCTCCCTCTGCCCCCTCCCCACCCCAAACCTCCCACCCCCCACCCCCCGCCAGTGGCGCCTTTAGGCTCTTCTAGTTGCCTTTGTTAATTGCTTTTTTGTTAATTTTAATTGCTTTTCTGTGCAGGAAGACTGAAAGCATCGCACTGGGGAGTGGGGAGAGGGCCGGGCCCAGGGCACCCGCACAGGTCTCAGGCGCCCCCCAGCCCATTCCCCGCCGCTGGCCCACCCGCCTGGGAGGAAGCCGCGTGGGAGTTGTCTAGGGAGGTTTTTCCTCTCTTTCTTGCTCTCTCTCTCTTATTTTGGGGTGAAGGTGGGAGACGAATTTGATCAGCTTCTTATTTTGGGCCATCTCAACCCACTCAGCCCGGCAGGGCCTGGGTGCGGTCGGGAGGGGCTGAGAAGGGCCCCAGAAGGGGGAGGGGATCTGGACTTGGCTTCCTCCCTCTCTGTCCGGGCCCCGGACCCACCCCCGGAGAGAACATCTCCAGAAAGAACACACTCTCTCTGTCCCGAAGGAATCTGAGGCTAAAAAGTGAAGTGCAGCCCTAGGAGGGGGGTGACCAGGGAGAGTACAGCTCTGACCTGGGGCTAAGCCTGACAGGGCCCTGCAGGAGGAGTCATCCTCACCCCTGGCCTGGAGTCTTCATCGCAGGCCTGCAAGGAGAGCGCCTAACAAAAGAAGCCTGGGCATCAGGGGGCTGCCCACTGCCAACCTTGCCTGCCCTGCCCTCCCTCCCCTGCCCCACTAGGCCCCCTAGGGGAGGGGCAGCAGCCCTGGCTCTGTTCTAAGTGGGTCATGGGCAGTCCCAGTGCCAGAACCACCATTTGCTTCTGGGCCACGGAGGGGTGGGAGGCAGAGGGAGGGAGGAGCAGGCCCAGAGGCTCCCATCCAGGGCCTGCTGGAGTTTGCCAGCATTTCCCCCAACCCACCCAGCTTATCCCGGACTCCTAGGCCAGAGGTGGGAGGGGTTCTCTGGACCTCCACCCTCTCGGGGAATACCTCCAGACCACTCAGTTTTCAAGACAAAGCCAGCCAACTGAATTTTTGGACCTAACATAGATGCTCTCTCTCTCCAGGCCAGTCTAGAGGGCGAGCTGGGGTGGCCAGGCCTCAGGCAGCCGGGTCCCTCCCACCAGGCCTCCAGAGTCCTGCACCAGCTCCAGGACATCCCTCTCCTCCCCGTGGCCCCTTCTGGCACTTGGCCCTTCCCCCACCCAGCCACAGACACAAGAGTCCTCTCTTCTGTGGTTCCTACCTCACCTCCTAGTCTTCTCTGTGGTTCTTGCTTTACTCAGAGCCTAGGCCTGGGAGGAGAGGGATGGGGGCACTTCCTTTCCAGGCCTCGAGGCTCTCTTGAATGCAGGGAAGTCCCTTTCTTGCCTAAGTCTCCATTTTTCTCTATCGTGTATGGGGTGGACATTGTGGGTGGGAATATTTAGACCTGCCTCCTTTCTCAAGAGGGATTTATCCCAGAACTATTGGATATGGATTCTCCTCGCCTCTCTGCCACTCTCCATTCTGTTATTCAGCCCTAAGAGAATTCCCCTCAGTTTCCTTTCCCGAGGCTTGAGGAGGCCTGACTTAAGTCCTCCTGACTTCCAGCTCCAGGAGCAGGCCACTCCCATCCTTCTCCAAAGCTGAAGCAGCCGCTCCCTCACCAGGGGTCAGAAGCCTGGGGTGTGTGTGTACACCACAGGTGAGGCGAAGGGCAAAGGGAATTTCCCGCATACTTGGGCACAGGCCACAGCAGGCCTCCCGAGGGCACTAGCTGTGGCATCAGCCAGCTCAGGTCAGGGCATGTCCACAGCTCCTGGGGAGATCAACCAGGTTCTGTAGCACCCTGCTCTGCTCCGCTGTGGTCTCCCAGAGGTTAAAGCTGGCTCCCTCCTCTACCCATGAGGAGGTGCTCTCAGAGGCGGGTGGTGCTAAGGTTGTTCTGACCAGGCCTGTTGGCTGGGGAAAAGCTGGGTTGTTTACATCTTGGGCCCTAACTCCCATCAGCCTTGGGGGATCACTTCCCAGAACCCTGTTGCAATTCTTGCCCCACAGGCACATGTCCCCAGTCAGCTGCTCCTGAATCACCCCCAGCCCCAATGCAGGAGCACTGCTCCACCAGCAGGGCCTGGCCCTAGAGGTGAAGGGCGTCAGGAAGATCCATCCTGACAACCTGGGATGGGGGTTGTGGCACCCAGCAACAGCCTCTACCCGCTCTGCGCTCCAGACTTCCATCCTAAGCAACCTGCAGACCCCCTCTGAACTCCTAAGGAAGGCAAAGCTGGAGCAGGGACCAATGTAGTATCTCCATCAGAGAATCCGAGCGTTTTCATATTCCATATATAACTTGGCTCGCTTTACTTTTCAGGCTTTAGGAAAATGCTCCATTGTTCTTACAATAAAGGCTGGATTTTTTTTCCCCAACAGGGCTTTGTATTTTGTGTGACCTTCAATCAAGCAACCAAAACCTAACTTTATGTTAAAGCAATATGCCAGCCTTTATCTTATGAACAATTCACAGTATACCTCAGTTACAATGCTGCCACCGAGTCTCTACCATGACCCCCATCTCCCACTCCCTCTCCTGAGAACCTCAAATGGGCCTTTAGGTTCCAAGCCCTAGGTCAGATGCTTGGATGGGGACAGTGGCAGGATCCCAGCTCTGTGGCTGGGTCCCAGCCCCACCACCTCCAAAGGTCCCAGTGTCCTGTCTCAGCAACCAGCCTCAGCCCTGGCTCCTGCTCTGTTTCCTCCTTTCTAAAAAGATGTCAGCTGTGAGGGTCCTAGAGGCATGGCATTCCTGTCCCAAGAGGGTCTCATACTGGGCCCAAAAGAGAGTCACCCCTCAGCCTCCCTACTTCCATCCATCATGGGCACAATCCACTCACAGGTAGGACATGCTATATTTATTTACAAGAACACTGACACAGAGAAGAAAAGTGCTGGAAGGAATCACAGCTCTGAGAAGCTATCTTAGGACTCAGTTAAGCCATCTGGGCTCCCATTCTCAAGAGTTACAGCCAAAGTCCGGAGCCATGGCTCCCCACCCGTTTGAGCCCACAGCCCCGAGAGGACAAGTCATACTGGGGCCTGGGCCAGAGTGCAGGTCCAGCCTGGGAACTCCTCCAGCCCCACTGCCAGAGCCAGGCTGGGAGCTCGTTGCCCTTTTCTCCTAAGCCAAGGATATCTGCATGCCAGATAGCAGGGGGAGGCAGAGGCTCCCCTTGGGCCAAGTGGAGATGCTCTAAGCCACGCTCTTCTCCCTGCAGGCCTGGCTGCAACAGTATGGCTACCTGCCCCCCGGGGACCTGCGCACGCACACGCACCGCTCGCCCCAGTCCTTCTCAGCTGCCATCGCTGCCATGCAGAGGTTCTATGGTCTGCGCGTGACGGGCAAGGCTGATGCGGACACCATGAAGTAAGTGCCAGACCCTGGCGGGAATCCTGCATGGCACCTACCTCCCAGAGACAACACTGAGCACAGAGACCTTGCTACCTGTGTACCTGACTCCTGCCCTCTCCCCTTCTCCACACTGACCCTAAGGCCAGGCACTCCCCCTCTCCTCTGAAGACCTTTCTCTTTAATGGCCACATTTCTCACACCCCAGGGCCATGAGGCGTCCCCGTTGTGGCGTTCCAGATAAGTTTGGGGCCGAGATCAAGGCCAATGTTCGAAGGAAGCGCTATGCCATCCAGGGCCTCAAATGGCAACATAATGAGATCACTTTCTGGTGAGTCCAACAGGCAAGTTGCCTTTCTCAGAACATCAGGGTCGCCCTCCCTGTCAGTTGTGCTCATAGACTCGGAGGCCTCCTATCCTACTCACCTCTGTCCCTGGGAAGCATCCCTGGGAGTGGGGAGAAACATGGCTGTAATCCTGGAGGAAGGTGCAGCCTACAGGGGGTGCGCCCCAGGGCCAGGAAGCTGAAGCCTGCGGAGGGTCTTGAGCCCTCAGTTCTTGGTGCAGAGGCGTCACGAGGCAGCAGGAAGAGCCAGGGCAGCAGAGGTAGCTGGACGGTTCAGTCAGACCTGGGAAAGTACAGGGAAGGAGAATTGTATTCGTTGTGATGCTAACACGCTCCCCTCCTCTCCCCACGTGGCTGAACCTCAGCATCCAGAATTACACCCCCAAGGTAGGTGAGTATGCCACATTCGAGGCCATTCGCAAGGCATTCCGCGTGTGGGAGAGCGCCACACCGCTTCGATTCCGAGAGGTGCCCTATGCCTATATCCGCGAGGGCCATGAGAAGCAAGCAGACATCATGATCTTCTTCGCTGAGGGTTTCCATGGTGACAGCACACCTTTCGATGGCGAGGGTGGCTTCCTGGCCCATGCCTATTTCCCGGGCCCCAACATCGGAGGGGACACCCACTTTGACTCTGCCGAGCCCTGGACTGTCAGGAATGAGGATCTGAATGGTGAGCAAAGTAGCCCTGGGACTCATTTATTCTGGGGAGAGTCAATGATCATTTGGGGGGGTGTTTGTCCTGCCTCCTTCTGAAATCTCAAACCCCCAAGTCTCTGGGCTACAGAGATCTCCTAATCTGACTTCCAGTGAAAGCAGGATTCTTATTTTGCTCCATTTACATCTGGTCCCTTTCTCACCCAATAACTGACTTCCCAGTCAAAGAACTTCCCACTTCCCAGGCCAATGTCACCTCTAGCTCCCGGCAGAACCTGGGGACCAGACGGGACCTCAGCTTCCCTTAAGACATGTCTCCCTGGGATTGCGGTCTGTCCCCAGAGCACCCTCTCATCTCTGCCCAGAAGAGATTGCTGACTGGCTTCGTGGCTTTTTAGGTGGAAAACGTGACAGGCAGGCTTAGGTGTGAAAACCAAGCCTCTGGGGAAAGCAGGGCTTCTGAGGTGAGGGACCCAGGCTGCCCTCATAATCATCGCCATCCCTCCAGGGAATGACATCTTTCTGGTGGCTGTGCATGAGCTGGGCCATGCCCTGGGCCTTGAGCACTCCAATGATCCCTCGGCCATCATGGCGCCCTTTTACCAGTGGATGGACACAGAGAACTTTGTGCTGCCCGATGACGACCGCCGGGGCATCCAGCAACTTTACGGTGAGTAATCTATGCCCACATCTATCTGCTCCTTCTCTCCTCTTCCTCTCTGACCTGTGCATCCCTTCCTTTCCCCCATGCCCTACGATCTACCCCCAGCCCCACCTGACCCTGCCTCCGCCCACCACCTACTCCCACTTTCTTTTTTTTATATTCTCTCTCCTACATGTTTAATTCTTCTTCCACTTTTGATTCCACCTTTTCTGTCCTTTCCCACCTGATTGCTTCAGCCTCCCTCATAGGGCCATCCACACCTTTCCAAGGGGATTGTCTGCCCATATACCTGTTCTTTCCGCCCCCTCTGCCACAAAGTCTGAAGTGCCTCTCATGTTCTCTATACCAGGGAGTCAGTCAGGGTTCCCCACCAAGATGCCACCGCAACCCAGGACGACCTCCAGGCCCTCTGTCCCCGATAAGCCCAAAAACCCCACCTATGGGCCCAACATTTGTGATGGGAACTTCGACACTGTGGCCGTGCTCCGAGGGGAGATGTTTGTCTTCAAGGTAAGAGGAAGAAGTGGGCCAGTGTGGGGGACCACAGGGCTCCAAGCCCAGCAGGCTGGGTGGAAACAGCAGCAGGAGGACTAAGAACTAGAACTGAGCAGTGGGAAGCTTTGGGGACCAAGCCAGAGGACTCCCTGTAAGACAGAACGTACTGTCCCCACCTCGACACCTTCTAGGAGCGCTGGTTCTGGAGGGTGAGGAATAACCAAGTGATGGATGGATACCCCATGCCCATCGGCCAGTTCTGGCGGGGCCTGCCCGCATCCATCAACACTGCCTATGAGAGGAAGGATGGCAAGTTTGTCTTCTTCAAAGGTAACCGGGCATTCTGCCCTAGTTCTCCAGGTGTGCGGAGAGTCTCCCTGGAGGACTGGATTCCACTTGACTCCTCCAAAGACACAAGAGCCCGAGGGGAACCCTGATCCTGCCCTTCCCTCTCCCCACCAGGAGACAAGCACTGGGTGTTTGATGAAGCTTCCCTGGAACCTGGCTACCCCAAGCACATCAAGGAGCTGGGCCGAGGACTGCCTACTGACAAAATTGACGCCGCTCTCTTCTGGATGCCCAATGGAAAGACCTACTTCTTCCGGGGAAACAAGTGAGACCTCAGCCCCTTGACCCCAAGCCTCCCTCCTCAGACGCCACCACCGATTCCCTCAGTTCGGGAGAAAGACCCACCTCTCCCTGGGATATTTCCCTGGAGAAGTAAGTTGCTGGCTGAGCCTCTGCCGTTGCCTAGCAACAGACGGCCTCCATTAGGTGCCGAGTGAGTGGGAAGTGACCGGGTCACCGTTCCAGACCCGGTCATTTGGCGCCTCCTGCCCCCAGCACGGTGCCTCCACCCCAGCAGCCGGGCACTGTCATTAAAGGCTACCGGTGGCTCCTTGCAGCCTGGGACCTCCCATCCACCCCCACCTTCCGCCACTTTCAGCCACAGGCCTTCATTACTCAAAACCCCCATCCCGCGCCCCGTCCGTCGGCACCCTTTGCTTACTGGTGGGCTCAGTCTGGGCCCCGCTGCCCTCTGAGGACAGGCCCAGTGCCCGACTGCGTCCCTTCCCCTCCTGTCTCCCAGGTACTACCGTTTCAATGAGGAGCTCAGGGCAGTGGACAGCGAGTACCCCAAAAACATCAAGGTCTGGGAAGGAATCCCCGAGTCTCCCAGAGGGTCATTCATGGGCAGCGATGAAGGTGAGGGGCAAGGGAGGTGTCCCTGAGGGGAGGATAGGGACAGCGGATTAAGGGAGAACGGGAGGAAAGCCGGACAGGACAGTATGGCGGGGAAAGCAGTGATGACAAGGGGGCTGGAAGCCTTGCCACATGCCAGGCTCTGAGCAAAGTGCTTTCTGCACGTCGGATCCCTAATCCGCAGCGCCCTACTAGCCTGGTACTAGAACTACCCTGGTTTACAGCTAAGGTAACTTGTGTTCACAGAGGGTAAGGGATTAACTCAGCCAGCTCACGCGGCTCACAGATATCCCCCCCGCTCTTCTCCTCCCTGTGGGTCTTCCCCACCACCTTTCTGCTGACCGCTGCAGTCTTCACGTACTTCTACAAGGGGAACAAATACTGGAAATTCAACAACCAGAAGCTGAAAGTAGAGCCAGGCTACCCCAAGTCAGCCCTGCGGGACTGGATGGGCTGCCCCGCGTCAGGGGGCCGGCCGGACGAGGGAACGGAGGAGGAGACAGAGGTGATCATCATCGAGGTGGACGAAGAGGGCAGCGGGGCGGTGAGTGCGGCCGCCGTGGTGCTGCCCGTGCTGCTGCTGCTCCTGGTGCTGGCAGTGGGCCTCGCCGTCTTCTTCTTCAGGCGCCATGGGACCCCGAAACGACTGCTCTATTGCCAGCGTTCCCTGCTGGACAAGGTCTGACCCCCACGGCCGCCCACCCACTCCTACCACGAGGACTTTGCCTCTGAAGGCCAGTGGCAGCAGGTGGTGGTGGGTGGGCTGCTCCACCTGTCCCAGGCCCTCTCCCTACCCCCCCCACCTCCCTTCTTTTCTGTCCCCTGACTGCCTCTCTCCACCTCAACCCTGGCATTGCTTTTTCCCTAGATGGAGTCCCCTGGGGGCTGATCAGGGGCTGCCCCTTTCAGCCCCTGCCCCCCCTCAAGGGGCCTCTGTAGCTTGGTGTGTGCCCAGCCCCATCTGAATGTCTTGGCTCTGCACTTGAAGGCAGGACCCTCAGACCTCGCTGGCAAAGGTCAAATGGGGTCATCTGCTCCTTTTCCATTCCCTGATGTAACTTTAACCTCTGAACTCTGACCTCAGGAGGCTCTGGGCATTCCAGGCCCACAAGCCCTCCCACCCAGTGCACCCCCATGGCAACCTCCTACCACTCTTTCTGGCTTAAAGGAATCTAATCTTGTTGAGAGGGGAGACCCTAAGAGAGTAGGAGGGGAGGGGAGGGGCCACACAGCCACCCTAAGACCTTGGGAGGGAAGCTCAGAGTCAGTCCCCTCTACAAAGATCTGCCTCTGCCCCACCTGGCCCCAAGGACATCCCCAGGAGCCTGAGCCATTAAGGGGCTGTAGAAACCCTTGACGGCTCTACCCCCCCAAATGCCTTACCCCCACGAATGTCAGCCTTGACTGGGGATGTCTGGGTTAGAGGAGTGGAGAGCACAGGCTGCAGCTCCCAGGGTAGGATGGCTGGGGCCAAGGAGAGGGACTGTCTGGACCCCTGGGGTGAGCCTGAAGGTGACAGAAGAAGAATCTCGCTCAAATGCAGGCAGCTGGGATAGGGACCAAGGAGCAGAGCAATCAGGGGGATAGGACAGGACCAAAAGGCTAACCAGGGAGGCGAAGTGGGAGTGGAGGGCCAGGGGATGGAGGGAGGGGGGCCAGGTGGGCCAGGTGGGCCAGGCCAGCAGGGACTCCACCAGGTGGGCTGTGGTCCCCAGGGGAGGCCATGTTTTATTGGAGGTCTGAGGAAGGGCTGGAGAAGGGCACACCTACTCCACTTTGGTGCCCTTCCTCCAACCAGCATACAAGTATAGGAAGGGTAGGGAGCCCAGAGAAAGGAGCAGAGATGACACACATTCAGGGACTGGTGACTCGGGACCTTCATGAGGGTGGCCACCTAGTTTGGGAGGCGACCCGGGGCTGACAGCACTCAGCAGCCCCAGCTGGCTTCAGTGAGGGGGCAGGTGCCTGGGTGGGTCTTGTCAGGTCAGCCCCTCACTGCCTGATACCCCCGCCCCTCATGCCATCCTACCCATGTCCTGCCTCCTCCCCCACCCAGCCCGCCCATTCAAAGTCTCCTCTGGCCACCACAGGTGGTCATGGTACCTGGGACTTGAGAGAGTAAGACCCTGTGGGGACAGGGAGAGGAGAGGGATGTTAGGGGTGGGGGAGTTCGGGGTGGGGGCGGGGGTGTGTGGGATGAACGGTGCTGGCAGTTCGGCTAAATTTGTCTTGTTTGGGTTTTTTTTTTTTTTGTTTCGTTTAATGTATATTTTTATTATAATTATTATATATGAATTCCCTTCAAATCGTTCCTTTTTGTTAACAAGGGGCAGGGGATGGGTGGGGGTGGGGGGTGCAGAGGCATCGGACCCCAGGAACCTGCAGGGCGGGGCTGGGTCAGTGCCCTCTAAGGACATTTTTGACCTTGTTCAACCTTTCCACAAAGAATAAATGGTGTTTCACATTCTTTGTGTGGCTGCCTTCTCTCAGAGAGGTGAATGGAAAGCACGCCCGTAACCTGTGTTTTCTGTGACCTGGGGTTTCGGAATATGTTTATCCCTGGTGGACAGTGAGGGTTCAGGGCCAAAGCTGGGAAGGAAGGTGTACACACTCCGTGGAGGCAGGGAAGTGGTCCCCAGAGCCCAGGCGCTCTCTCCAACCCAGCCAAGAGGTTACCTTGGAGGCCCAGAGCAAGAGGAAGTGGTCAAGCTGAGGACACACGGAAAATCTTCCTAAATTGCATTACCCTGTCCTGTGATCTGGCCGCAGACCCTGTTTCCTCAGACCTCGCTTTCTGCTGCTGGGGACTCCCTGGATGTCTTTGAGCCCTTTAACCCAGCCCTGTGTGCATCTAAGCCTCTTCTAGGCCTAGGGGGCTCGGCTGTAGGGGCAGAAGGAACACCCAGGAAGGCCAAACAGTTGTCCCGTGGCCAGTGAGGAGCAGCCTCTCTCTGGCAAAACAGGAATCTCACCGGACTACCCAGGAGAGGCAGGATGGTCAGGGCGGAAGGGGAGAATAACAAGGCTTTGTTTCTTCGAAACTGCTGCCCCAGACAGGGTTCCCAGGCTGTTGACCCACCCTTCCTCCGAAACCAGCCTGGAGGGAGGAATAGCTCAGCTGCTGAGTCAGCTCAGCTGAAGGGGAGCAGCCCTCTTTCTTCCTCCCCTTCCCTTCCTGCCTTAGCCCAGCCCTCCCTGGGCTCGAGCCCAGGCCCCCTCCACAGCCTTCCTCCACGAGAGCGAGAGCGCTGGCCCCACCTAGGCCAGTGGTTCTCTCCAGCTGCTCTTCAGGGCTGGCCGGTGTGATTGCTTTGGCAGAAGGGGTACCCCCACCTCTCTGTCAGCCAGGAACCCTGACCCTGCGCCTGGCCGCCTCCACCTCTCCCGCCAACAGCTGTTTGGCACAGCCTCTGTATCTCAGTGGATGTGGACACCTCCCTGCCACCTTCACCAGAGGGGATGGGGACCCAGGGAAGTTGGCATGGGAAAGTCAGGGGTTGTCTGGAGGGAGGGGAGGCGGGGGGGGGGCTGTGCGTGTTGCAAGGAGCTCGAGGATGAGCTCATGGCCCCTTTGTGTTTTTGTGGCCCACATCTGGAGGCAATTACAGATGTTATCCAGTGGGAGTTCTGCAAAACACAGCTGGAGCCAGTCGAGGAGCCTGGGGAGGGGGGACTGCCAGAGGGAAGAGGAGGGGGAGCCTAGGGCTGCCACGGCTGGAGTGCGGTTTCCCCATCACGAGGAAATTGTTTGGCCCTGATTCTGGAATCACAAGATGCTCTCTGAAGCCAAGGGGGAGAGATGGGAATGGAGGACCAGAGACAAAGGGGGAAAGAGGCGGAAGAGGCTTCCCGAGCAGGGAGAACTGTGGGGTGGAGGCCCGCAAGGTCCCGTGCTTCTGACATGCCCTGGGCCTGAGGGGTCCAGCCTAGGGAAGCCACCCAGAGACGCTGGGAGGTGCCTTGCTGATCGCACAGGGTCAGACGGGGTGAGGGGAGAACAGAGGTCCCTGTGGCTCCCGAGAGACCTGAAAATGCTGCTTTTACTGGCCCTACCCCACTCTGTCCATTGGGCCTGACCCAGTTTCTAAGGTTCCAAGTTCCTGTATTCGAAAGCAGCACATGGAGCTAGAGCAGCCGGGGAGAGCCAAGGCGAATCTGCAAGGAGGTTTGGGCAGAACCCAGGGACACAGCCTCAAAGGAGCCTGCAGCAGGGGCAAGTGCTGAGCAGAGGCAGCGCTCTGCCCCCCATGGCACCCCACACGTCTGAGCCCTTCCCCAGGGGTCCTGCCACCAGCTGGGCCCACACCTCCAAGGCTCCCGGCCAGGTGCTGGGTCAGCGACATGAGAAACGAGGATCAAAGAACAAGCCGGGCCCTCTAGAGAAGGGAGGACTGAGCAGGGTGACCCCTCTCGCACAACCTGGCCAGCCCTGCTGGGACTTCACTGTCCCTCCCCTGGGGCCCCCTTCTCCGGACACTGACAGACTTCCTAGTCCTCTTTCCCCTCCGTACTCCCACTTCCCTTTCCAGCCAAAGGGAGGTGGTAAAAAAAAAAAAAAAAAAAAAAAAACCCAGCATTGGCCCAGGTCCTCGTGACACCCAAAGACACAGGCACAATCACTGCCCCGTTTTACAGGTTTGGAAACTGAGGCCCAGATAAGACTTCCTTAAGGTCGTAGCTCCTTAAACCAAAATTAAAACCCAGGTCTGTCTGATTTTTTTTTTTTCCCCTGTGCTGGTAGATTCTGCCCTTGTCTTTTGGTGTCTTTTCCAGTGTGGCCCCTGCGTGGCTGGGTGTGTGTGTGGTGTGTGTTCTGGGGATCTGACAGCCCATGAGTACTTGCTTCTTACTCCATGCGGCAGCAACAGCATGGGGCATAGAAATGCAGCAGGAGAAGGTCTCTTTCTCAGAAACCCACTTTGCCTGCAGTCACCTCCTTTTTGGGGGACAGGAACAGGTCCCCCTCTGAGGGAAAGAAGGAAGAAGCAGGAAGGACTCAGAAGCCAGAAGGACTGAGTGGCACCAGTGGTCGCAGCTAGGGGAGGGATGGGGGTGGCAAATGGCTGTGCAAGGGCCTAGGAGGACAGTTCCCATTCCCTAAGGCTCCAAGGAAACCCCAGTCAAGGCTAATCCTTTGTCCTGCTGTCCCTGTACCCCCTTCTCACCCACCTCCCAAATCTGAATTCACTTTCTTTAGGAGACCAGGGGCTGCACACTTAACCTGGGAGTTTCAGCCTTCGTCCCTCAGACAGTCTTGGGAGACTGGGGAGACCCAGTGGCGGTCTTCAAGGGGGCCGGGCAATTGGGGCCTGGAGAGGAGGCAGGCCTGACTGGCCAGAAGCCACCTTCCAAATGAGCTCACACACATACTTTCCACCCTGGCCCAGGGCCGAAGGCTGAGCGCCTTCCAGGCCAGCCTTCCCCAGCCAGGCCCAGCCCCCTCTGTCCTCCGCTGTCCCTCACCAGTCCTGGAACCAGGGGCTTCACAGCAGGATCAGGCACCCCAAAGCGGGCTATTGCCACACCCCAACCCCTGCTTCCATGCTGAGGCAGCACCTTCCCCCGCCAAAGGGTAACTTATTTCTCCAATGGGCCCTTTGTGGCTTAGAGGAGGAGGAGACCAGTTTCCTGTCCCTACAGACCCACACCTGGGTGGGGAGGACCAACAGAGGGCACAGAAGAGGTGTCCACACTGCACTGAATTGGCGGAAGGACTTCCTTTGAGTGCCTGAAGTAGCTCATTGACTCAGGCACCAGACCAGGCCCGGGAGCTGCCTCATCATGGGTCACTTCCTGCTTGCACACTTCACTTCCCAATAGGGACACTTCCCTGATTTGGGGCAGGATGGGGTCTGGGTGGGGCAAGGCCAGGATGACCACAAGAGAGGGGAAAAGACCGGTGCCTCCGAAGGCCTAGCGGATTCACACACACGCGACAAGCTCCAGCTCATTCTGATCCAGCCTGTGGTCAAAGACATCACCCTTCGCTCAGCTTCCAGAGACTTGGAGCACCAGGCCAGAGAGCAAAATCAATTCCCAAAAATGCTCTCCTTGGCCACTCAGTGTCTGGCTCTGCGCTAGGATCGTGGCTGCCCTGAGGGTATATTCTGGATCCAATAATATTATCTTCCCGAGGTTCTGTGCATTTGTGTATTCACGTTCACTGTGTGTTCGTGTATGGCAGACAATTCGTCCGAGTTTGGATCCCCAAAATATGGCCACTTGCAAGCAGCTCACACAGCCCGCCACGGCCCTGCAAGGCACTGATGGGATAGTTCTGTCAAGGAATGACTATGATTCATAATAATACTGACCCCACTGAGGCCACGGGACAAACACGTTCTGTCCTCACTTCCTTACAAAGGAGTAGGCTGGTGCTAGGCACGAAGAAGCCCCTTAATGAAAGTTTGTTGACTTAAAGGGGCGCCTGGGTGGCTCGGTCATTGCAGCGCCTGCCTTCAGCTCAGGTCATGATCCCAGAGTCCTGGGACTGAGTCCTGCTCAGCAGGAAGCCTGCTTCTCCCTCTGCCTCTGCCTCTGCCCGCTCGCCCTGCTCATGCTCTCAGTCTCACTCTCTCTGACAAAGAAATAAGTAAAATATTTTAAAAGGGGAAAAAAAGTTTGTTGACTTAAATTGCCAGTGAAAACTGTGAATTACACAAGCCAACATCTGTAGCTACAATTGTGTAAACACTGCATACATATGTACACAAGTGTTATGTATATGTAAGGTCAAAAGATCATCAAAGGTGCCTGGGTGGCTCAGTGGGTTAAGCCTCTGCCTTCAGCTCAGGTCAGGGTCCTGGGATCAAGCCCCGCATCGGGCTCTCTGCCTACTTGTGATCTCTGTCAAATAAATGAATAAAATAAAAAAAAAAAAAAATCAAGCTGTAGGTTTTAGTACATTTCATGAGCTTGACTGTCTATTCCAGCTCAATCTTTTTTTTTCCCTAAAGATTTTATTCATTTATTTGACAGACAGAGATCACAAGTAGGCAGAGAGGCCGGCAGAGGTGGGGGGTGGGGGGGGTGGGATCCAGGGACCCGAGCTGATGACAGAGGCTCAACCCACTGAGCCACCCAGGCGCCCCTATTCCACCTCAATCTTAAAAGTTAAAAAAAAAAAAGAGAGAGAGAGAGAGAGAGAGAGAGAGAAATATATCAATGTCATGGATTCCATAACTCCTAAGCAACTACTTTGTCCCTGTGGCCTCCCCATGTGTCCTCCACAGCCTGCCCTTAATCTAGGAGTGATCAATATTGGGTTGTATTAACCCAGAGCTTCTGGAAATACCATTCCTACAGACTGCACCCTCAGGCCAGCCTGCTCCCAGATCCTGACCTAGGGGGCCCACACCCAGGTCTCTCCTCCTGACACCTCTCTAAGCTCTGTGCCAGTTGCCCCCAAAGTCTCTCCTCCACTTTACCGGACTGTGCTCCGGAGCTCCCCACCCCTTGCCTGCACAAAACGCCATCTAAATTCTGGGTGAAGGAAAACTGGACAAGGGGCCCAGAAGAACAACCACCCCGGTCTCGGGCTGGCCACACCCCCTCTGCGGCCGAGGCCAGCCGGGCAGGGTTTGCGGGACGATAGCGCCCCCTTGTGCTGGGTGTTGGCACTGCGAGCCAAGCCTGAGCGAGGCAGGAGTCAAGCCAGCCCCTCAACAAAGGCTACGGCCAGCTGTTCCTTCCCCCTTTCCACTTTCCATGTTTCCACCCAGGACACCCAGGACCCACCCAGGGGTGGGACTATGGGCGCAACAGGATGACAAGTCTTAGTCTTCCAGCTGCACAGAAGAAAAAGTCAGAGTTTCCTTCATCTGTCCCTGTGCAGGGGTTGGTGGGCAGCCCTCGAACAACAACGGGGAAGGAAGAGGCAGTGGAGTTGGGGCGGGGGGGGGGGGGGGGGGGTGTGCAGGAGGAAGTAAGGGGGCACCACGGGGTGCCTCTCAGAGCTCCTCCGAGTCACCACGCTGCCCCCCTGTGGACGCCTCAGACACTGATCGCTCCAGGATGCCCTTCCCCTGGGCCCCCACCTCGGAATGCTTTGACAGAACTCCTTCATGCCAAGGCAAGCAGGCCTCCCTGACTCCTTTATCCCCAGAGTGGGCATTTCTGTGTCACTCCCCTGAGGCCTTTGGAGACCATGCCCCCTCTTGGGGCTCCTCTAACCTGCACCCATCCTCCTAACCTTATCCCTACCCCATGAGGATCCTTTAATCTAAGTCTCACATTTATAGAGCTTTTCAATTTTGTACTTGAAAAAAAAAAAATGCCTGTAAGTATTTTGTAACTATCACCATATTATTGCTGTGTTTATGCTAAGAGTTTTTATTTGTTATATAGGAACATTTAAAATATACTAAGTAGGGGCGCCTGGGTGGCTCAGTGGGTTAAAGCCTGCCTTCGGCTTGGGTTATGATTCCAGGGTCCTGGGATGGAGCCCCATGTCAGGCTCTCTGCTCGGCAGGGAGCCTGCTTCCCTTCCTCTCCCTCTGCCTGCTTCTCTGCCTACTTGTGATCTCTCTCTGTCAAATAAATAAATAAAATCTTAAAAAAATAGGGACGCCTGGGTGGCTCAGTTGGTTAAGCGGCTGCCTTCGGCTCAGGTCATGACCCAGTGTCCTGGGATCAAGTCCCACATCGGGCTCCTTGCGCGGCAGGGAGCCTGCTTCTCCCTCTGCCTCTGCCTGCCACTCTGTCTGCCTGTGCTCACTCTCTGGCTCTCTCTGACAAATAAATAAATAAAATCTTAAAAATATATATTTTTTAAAAATCTTTAAAAAATAATAAAATAAAATACACTAAGTATTGAGGCACCTGCTGGCTCAGTCAAGTAGAATATGTGACTCTTGATTTCAGGGTTGTTAAATTCAAGTCTCACGTTGGGTTTAGAGAGTACTTAAAAAAATAAAATCTAGGGGTGTCTGGGTGGCTCAGTAGGTTAAACCTCTGCCTTTGGCTCAGGTCATGATCTCAGGGTCCTCGGATCCAGCCCCACACATTGGGCTCTCTGCTCAGCAGGGAGCCTGCTTCCCCCCCCCCGCCCCCCCCGCCTCTCTGCCTGCTGCTCTGCCTGCTTGTGATCTCTCTCTCTCTCTCTCTGTCAAATAAAATCTTTTTAAAAAATCAAATTAAATTTTTGGGGCACCTGGGTGGCTCAGTTCGTTGAGCGTCTGCCTTTGGCTCAGGTCATGATCTCAGGGCCTGGGATAGAGCCCCACATTGGGCTCCCTGCTTTTCCCTCTCCCTCTGTGACTTCTTTTGCTCTTGCTCTTTCCCAAATGAATAAAATATTTAAAAATAAATAAATAAAATCTTTATAAATAAATAAAACATACAAAGTATCTTTGAAACTGTCTTAGTACTTAACTTTGTAATATACCAGATATCCCCAAAATGGACATAATTTGAGGTTGCTCCAAACCTCCGAGATGTGTCTGCAACCCAGCATCTCATTCTTTCCAAAGCACAAGGAAATTTGCTCCTATAACCATATGGCAGGGTCTTTAATCCCCACTCCTTCAAACACAGAAGTTTCCACATCTTGAAAAGCTCTTCTGGATACTGCTGCAGCCTTGAATGATTTCCCGCATATCCCCCTTTTCTGTCAAGCCAAGGTTTTTCAACAGCTGTCTGCATTCCTTCACTAGTCATTTTTTTTAAGTTTTTTAAAGTTATTTATTCACTTAAGTAATCTCCATACCTAATATGGGGTTCAAACTCACAACCCCAAGATCAAGAGTGGCATGTTCTTCTGACTGAGCCAGCCAGGGCCCCCAACCAGTCCTTTCTTTTTTTTTTTTTTTTTTTTTAAAGATTTTATTTATTTATTTTCAGAGAGAGAGAGGGAGAATGAGCGAGCACAGGCAGACAGAGTGGCAGGCAGAGGCAGAGGGAGAAGCAGGCTCCCTGCGGAGCAAGGAGCCCGATGTGGGACTCGATCCCAGGACGCTGGGATCATGACCTGAGCCGAAGGCAGCCGCTTAACCAACTGAGCCACCCAGGCGTCCCCAGTCCTTTCTTTTTAAACTAACTTCTATATCTGCGGAAGCAACCCAGGCATTTATTCAAACTTCTCTTTTTTTTTTTTTTAACTTTAAGATTTTTAGTTGATTTATTTGACAGAGACAGAGAGAGAGCATAAGCAGAGGGCCAACACAGGGCTGGATCCCAGCACCCTGGGATCATGACCCAAGCGGAAGGCGGACACCCAACCAACTGAGCCACCCAGGCACCCCTGAAACTTCTTTTTAAAAGGGCAAAGCAGGGGGTGCGCCTGGGTGGCTCAGTGGGTTAAAGACTCTGCTTTCAGCTCGGGTCATGATCCCAGGGTCCTGGGATCCAGCCCCACTTCGGCCTCTCTGCTCAGGAAGGGGCCTGCTTCCCCCTCTCTCTCTGCTTGCTGCTCTGCCTACTTGTGATCTCTCTCTCTCTCTCTCTCTCTAATAAATAAAAAAATATATTTTTTAAAAAAGGAGGGGTAAGTACCTGGGTGGCTCAGCAGGTTATGTCTGCCCTCAGCTCAGGTCATGATCTCAGGGTCCTGAGATCTAGCCCTGTCCTTGTCTTCTTCTTGGGGCTCCCTGCTCAGCAGGGAGTCTGCTTCTCCCTCTCCCCCTGTGCCTCCCTAATGCTCATGTTCTCTTTCTCTCTCAAAATAAATAAATAATCTTTCTTAAAAATTTGAAGTTTAATTAACATACAGTGTTATATTAGTTTTAGGTGTACAATAAAAATATGGAATGTTCAGGGACGCCTGGGTGGCTCAGTTGGTTGGGCAGCTGCCTTCGGCTCGGGTCATGATCCCAGCGTCCTGGGATCGAGTCCCACGTCGGGCTCCTTGCTCAGGAGGGAGCCTGCTTCTCCCTCTGACTCTGCCTGCCACTCTGTCTGCCTGTGCTCGCTCTCTCGTGCTCTCTCTCTCTCTCTGATAAATAAATAAAATCTTTTTAAAAAAATGGAATGTTTCATGAATTTGTGTCATCTTTGCACAGGACCTTGCTAATCTTCTCTGTATTGTTCTGATTTTAGTATATGTGCTGCCAAATTCAGCACTGAAACTTCTCCTTGAAGGGCCCTCATGACCTCTTTCTTCCCACCCCAGGTCTTTTCTCTACTTTCACTGTGTTGGGTTCCTGTTAGCGTCGTACACAATTTGCTTCTAGAAGCTTCTTTGCCCTTGTTTTCTGGGAAGTTATGCCATCGTGAAATTCACGATTCACAGAGTTGCCAAGGAATCCTGAAGGTCCAAGGCATCTGTCCCTCTGCATTAACCCTACCTGTACCCTGAGCTTCTGTACCTCAGGCAGGGAATAGACTGACTTTATTTGCTCTGTTAATTCCAGGCTCTGCCCTTCACTGCACAAAACAAACAAATTCTTGTTCCATGCTATAGCTCTTCAAATATTTGGATCTAGTTTTCATATATTCAATCCTTCACTCAAGTTAAGCTTTTCTTTAGGTGAAAAGACTTTCTAGTTCCATAAACAGCTTACTATATGACATGGCTTAGAGACCCCTCACCAGTTCTAACACCCTCCTCCGGATTGATTCATTTTATAAATCTTTTTTTTTTTTTTTTAGATTTTATTTTAAGGTCATCTGTACACTGAGTGCGGGGCTCAAACTCACAATGCAGTGAGTCTTGTGCTCCACTGACTGAGCTGCCAGGCAACCCATTTTATCAATCTTTTAATACATCACCTGCAGCACAGAGAGAGGCCATGTCACATAATGGTTTTAGGAACAACGGCTCTGAAGTCACACAAGCAAAGTGTGACTCCAATCTTTACAACTTACTAGTTTGGAGGCCAGCAAATTAGGTAACTTTACAGTGCTTGCATTTCCTCATCTTTAAAATGGGGTTAATAATTGGGCATGCCTGGGTGGCTCAATGGGTTAAGCCTCTGCCTTTGGCTCAGCTCATGATCTCAGGGTCCTGGGATCGAGCCCTGAATCCAGCTCTCTGTACAGCGGGGAGCCTGCTTCCTCCTCTCTCTCTGCCTGCCTCTCTGCCTACTTGTGATCTCTCCCTCTGTGTCGAATGAATAAATAAAATCTTTAAAAAAAATAATTGAAAGAGTAGTTGAGTGAATTCAAGGATGTAATCTGTGTGATGCCTAGGACTGGCATTCATTTGGCAAATATTTATTGAGTACCTACTTTCTGTCAGACACTGTTTGGGGCACTGGGGATATACCAGCAAACCAACAAATCCCTGCCCCAGTGAACTTACATTCTTTTTTTTTTTTAAGATTTTATTTATTTATTTGTTTATTTTTATTTATTTTTTAAGATTTTATTTATTTATTTGACAGACAAAGATCACAAGTAGGCAGAGAGGCAGGCAGAGAGAGAGAGAGAGAGAAGCAGGCTCCCTGCTGAGCAGAGAGCCCGATGCGGGGCTCAATCCCAGGACCCTGGGATCATGACCTGAGCTGAAGGCAGAGGCTTAACCCACTGAGCCACCCAGGCGCCCCTATTTGTTTATTTTTAAAGATTTTATTTATTTATTTGACAGGCAGAGATTACAAGTAGGCAGAGAGGCAGGTAGAGAGAGAGGAGGAAGCAGGCTCCCTGCTGTACAGAGAGCTGGATTCAGGGCTCGATCCCAGGACCCTGAGATCATGACCTGAGCCGAAGGCAGAGGCTTTAACCCACTGAGCCACCCAGGCGCCCCTTATTTATTTATTTGACAGAGAGAGATCACAAGTAGGCAGAGAGGCAGGCAGAGAGAGAGAGGGGGAAGCAGAATCCCTGCTGAGCAGAGAGCCTGATGCAGGCCTCGACCCCAGGACCCTGAGACCATGACCTGAGCGGAAGGCAGAGGCTTAACCCACTGAGCCACCCAGGTGCCCACAAACTTACATTCTTGTGGGAGGAGCAGGCAATAAGCATGATAAATGAGTAAAATATATACAGAATATTAGATAATGATAAGAATTTTCCAAATCTTAGTTCTGTATCCCTTTTGATGAACAATTCACCCTTTAAATCATTTTTCTTTTCTTGCATTTTACTATAAGATTAAAGTGAAGGGTGCCTGGATGGCTCAGTTGTTAAAAAACTGCCTTCAGCTCAGGTCATAATCCCAGGGTCCTGGGGATCAAGCCCTGCATTGGGCTCCCTGCTCGGCAGGAAACCTGTTTCTCCCTCTCCCACTCCCCATGCTTGTGTTCCCTCTCTAACTCTCTCTCTGTCAAATAAATAAATAAAAACCTTAAAAAAAAAAAGTATCTAAGGGAAACCAGGAAGCTTCCTCAACACTTTGCTACAAAATGTCTTTAGCCAGGGGTATCTGGGTGGCTCAGTGGGTTAAGCCTCTGCCTTCAGCTCAGGTCATGATCTCAGGGTCTTGGGATCAAGACCTGCATCAGGCTCTGTCCTTAATGGGAGCCTGCTTCCCCCTTTCTCTCTGCCTGCCTCTCTGCCTACTTGTGATCTCTCTCTCTCTCTCTGTCAAATAAATAAATAAAATCTTAAAATAAAAGAAAAAAAATTTTTTTCAAGATTTTACTTATTTATTTGACAGAGATCACAAGTAGGCAGAGAGGCAGGCAGAGAGCGAGGAAGGGAAACAGGCTCCCCGCTGAGCAGAGAGACCGATGTGGGGCTCGATTCCAGGACCCTGAGATCATGACCTGAGCTGAAGGCAGAGGCTTTAACCCACTGAGCCACCCAGGCGCCCCAAAAGAAAAAATTAAAAAAAAAAAAAAGAAATTTCTTCAGCCAAATATCCAGTTTCATCAACCGTGTGTTCCACCTTCCAACAAATACTAAGACACAAACACAATTTGGTCAAGCTCTTTGTATCAAGGATCTTCTTTCCTCCAGTTTCCAATTAACACGTCCCTCATCTCCATCTGGGACTCAGTCAGAGTGACTTTGACCAACTATACTTATACTTCTATTCACCTTCTGTGCACTACCACTGAGGTAATCTAAGGAGCCTGAGGTCCAGAGAGCTCTCTTCTTCTGAGCCCTCACGAGAATCTCCCCTAACGGTCCATTCACCACAGCAGGGGCTTTCTCCAAGCACGCACCTCTGGCCTCTGACCATTCCTCAGTTCTAAAACCACTTCCACATTTTTAGGTATTTTTTTATAGCAGCACCCCAACTTCTTGGTAGCAAGCCTCTGTCTTAGTCCTTTTGGGCTGATACACCAAAATACCATTTTGGTATTTTGAGTGGATTTATTGCTCACAGTTCTGGAGACTGAGAAGCCCAAGGTCAAGGCACCAGCTTGGGCACCTGCTGGTGAGGGCCCTCTTCCTGATTCACTACCACACCACCGCACTGTGTCATCTCATAGTGCACAGGCCTCTTTTATAAAAGGCACTAGTCTCATTGTGGGCTCCATCTCAGGGACTCCATCTCAGAGTCATCTTCCGAAGGCTCACCTTCTCATACTATCATTTTTGGGGGTTAGGAAATCAACATATGAATCTGGGGGCTGGGGGACACAAACATTTAGACCATAGCAGCTTGGCTCCTGCACATGCTGGTAGTTTCATCTTGAGCAAGTTATCTGACCTATGACTCAGTATCCTCAATTATAAAAGGAGGGCAAAAATAACACCTACTTCCTAGAGGCGTGGTGAGGATTAACTGAGATAATACACATGAAGTGCTTAAAGAGTGCCTGCCACAAGCAAGTAGTCTACCAAAGTTAGATATTATCATTTTGAAAACCAAACATCTGCCCGTTTCCACTATTTTTATAATTCCTCAAAGATTTCCGGGAACATCTCCACAGGCCCATTTGTAAATGTACCTGATGGTCTAGGATGTGACTTATATGGGCCCAGACACTGAAACTCACTAGACTAATTAAAGCTTAAATTCATTTTAAGCGCCTAAGTCCTCTTTAATTTTTTCCTATCATTTTAGGGCTTGAATTCACTCTTAAATATGAGTCCCCACTGTCTAGTGCCTTATACTTGGAAGGCACTCTAAAAAATATTTACAGAAGGCAAGTCTATTCTACCCTGGTGCCATTTCTTCCTGATGATGATGACCGCTCCCAATAGCCTAGACCTTGACTGTATTTTTTGGCCAATTTTCATTTACTCGGCATCCCAGACCATGGGCTCCCTTCCTCCTTTCCCTGCCTCCCACAATTCTTTCCAATTCAGGACCACCTTTTCCATTTCCTTTCTATAATTCCTCATTCCCCCACATGTCACTCCCATGGGTACTCCCCAACGCTGTCTGGCTTCTCTCATTTATGTATCTGACCTCTCCTTCCAAGTAGACAGTAAGCTCCTGAAGTTCAAGTGAAGTCTTAAGAGTTCCAGGCATCCAGGGCACCTGGGTAACTCAGATGGTTAAGCGGCTGCCTTTGGCTCAGGTCATGATCTCTGGGTCCTGGGATCCTGGGATCCAGCCCCATATCTCATCATCTCATCATCTCATCCATGTCCTTGGGCTCCCCACTCAGTGGGGAGTCTGCTTCTGCTTCTGCTTCTCCCTCTCCTTCTGCCTCTCCCTCAGTTCATGTTTTCTGTCTCAAATGAATAAATAAAATCTTAAAAAAAAAAAAAAAGAATTTCAGGCATCCATGAAGCATAGAGAACATGTAGCCAGCACTCAACTAAAACCTTCATGATCACTTTTAGAACTTAAATATTTGGGACGCCTGGGTGGCTCAGTTGGTTAAGCGGCTGCCTTCGGCTCAGGTCATGATCCCAGCATCCTCGAGTCCCACATCGGGCTTCTTGCTCGGCACGGAGCCTGCTTCTCCCATTGCTTCTGCCTGCCACTCTGTCTGCCTGTGCTCACTCTCTCTCTCTCTCTCTCTGACAAATAAATAAATTTAAAAAAAAAAAGAACTTAAATATTTTATTTTTCCAACCTCTTCACCCTGCTTTCCTTTGCTCAACATCCTTTTCCCATATTCAGGATCCTATTTCACTCCTAGAGCTGCACAGAGAGGGAGCACAGCAGAGGGCACAGAGAGACTGAGGGACCCAAATCCCTTGGCACAGGACCAAGGTCCAAGTGGAAGAAGGGCCTTTTTATGGCCAACTCTATGGCTTCAGGCCCTGTCATGGTACCAGTTTTGAAAATATAAAAACTGATGCCAACAACAAATGTCATAAAAAAGTGTTTTGTACTATTTGTAGAGAGGAGAGAGTAGTAAGGATCCAAATGTACACTCTGTCCCAAGCCAGATCGCCCAGGTTCAAACCCTTGTTTCAGCATTTACTAGATTCATGACCTTGTGCAAAATCCTTAACTTCTCTGTGCCTGAGTTTCCTTATCTGTAAAATGGGACTAAGATAGTTTCTACTTCACAAAGACTGTGAGGAGAATTAAAAGAGCAAATTCCTTTTTTTTTTTTTTTTTTAAGATTTTATTTATTTGACAGACAGAGATCACAAGTAGGCAGAGATGCAGGCAGAGAGAGGAGGAAACAGGTTCCCTGCTGAGCAGAGAGCCCGACGCGGGACAGAGCCCTCCAGATGCGGGACTCCATCCCAGGACCCCGGGATCATCACCCAAGCCGAAGGCAGAGGCTTTAAGCCACTGAGCTACCCAGGCACCCCGAAAAAGAGCAAATTCTTGAAAAGTGCTTAGATGTGTGCCTGAAATGTGAAAAAAAGCTCAAAAAGTTATTTGCTATTGTTACTGTTTTCTAATATTACCTATCAGTACCACAGGAATAAGAAGTAGTAACAGCCCACATAAATAAGAAAGATCTTCTGGGACTAATCATAATAATTGTTCCAAGGTACAGAGCACTTCCTAGATGCTCAACTTGCATTACCTCCTTAAGCGTTAATGACAACCTTAAAAGAGAGTCGCACTATTAACTCCATTTTACAGTCAAGAAGCACAGAGAGGTTAAGTGTTTTTCTCAAGGTCACAGAGTCGGCACGCGGCGAAGGAACTTTACTCGTTTATTTACCATTTATTGGCAATTCTTACAGCGTCTCAGCAGGAAACCCCGTGGGTGCAAAGGTAAACAGCCTAGGCCCCAACCTACAGGAAGTTTCTGCTTCCAGAGAAGGGGCGGGGCGGGGGCGGGAAAGAGGAGTAAACAAATAGTTCGAACACCGTGTGGTAATTGCTAGAATAGAGGCCCACGACAAAAAGTGCTGCCGGATCTCAGACACTGGAACAAGTACTGAGAGCTTAAGGGCCCAAAGGAAAGACATGACCGTTACGGAGTAAGCAGTGGATATCTGACCGACATGTCCTGTAACAAACGTGCCACTCCGAAAGGACGGGAACAGAGCAGAGCTCAAAGAGGAGTCTGAGCGCCTCGCCGAGGGCGGGTCTGACGAGTCCTGGCAGGGCCGGAAAGGGGTTAAGGCGGGAGGGTGGGCGGGGCGCGCACGTTGATTGGCAGGGGTGGGGCCAGGCTCGTCACCCGCCCCCTCCCTCCGCCCCGGCTCCTCCAACCCCTGGGCTGGCAGGGGGTACCGCCCGGGCGAGGGCCGGGGAGCTGGGCAGAGCCTCCCGTCCCTCTCCCGCAATCCCCTGCTGCGTCCCGCCGGCTGGACGCGCAGGAGAAGTTGTGCCGCGCCCGGGCCGGCCCTGGGGGCTGACCGTCGTTAAAGTTTGGCCCGAAGAGGAAGTGGCTTCGAGCCCCGGCAGGTGGCGGCCGGGCCTGGACAGGGGCGCTCGCGGCCTGCGGGCGGGCTCCCGGAGAGGGCGCGCTCAAGCGCCGGGCCTCGAACCGATTCCCGGGACTTCGGGAGCTGGCCTTGGGAGAAAGCGCGCCGGCGGCGGGGAAAAACAACTCCGAAGTTGGAGAGAGGCACCGCCCCTGCTCCCGGACAGCCGCCCCCTCCCCGCCCCCAGCCCTGGCATCCAGAGCACCCGTGGGGGAGTCCGGGCCATGGAGCCCCTTCGGGGAAGCGGCAGCGGGGGGTCTGGACCGCCGGAGCGGCGCCACCTCCCCACGGGATAGACGACGGAAGCTCAGGGACTCTAACTGCACCTCCGGACGACTCAGGATGCTGCCCACCACCCTCCTCTTCCTCCTCCTGGGTAAGAAACCGAAAGGAGACTACTCACCCGGCACCCCGCCCCTAGGGCTGTCACAGAGCCCGGACGCTCACTGCCTTCCTCCTCTGCCGCCCCTCACGTCCCCTGCCTGCCGGTGTCTCCCAGCCCCTGCCGCCGCCTCCGACGCTCCCCTCAGCCCTCATCCTCCCTCGGGCTTCCCTAGATCGCCATTCCCACCCCCCAGGCCGTGCTGCCGTACTTTCCTTCGAGGTCACACAGCGCAGCCACCCCCTGCTCCGCTGCCCCTTCCTTTAAACTACCCGGAAGTCCCACATGACTCCCTTTCCTCCTTGAGGAGCTCAGGTGAAGAAAACTAGGGGCGATTCACTCCCCGGCCCTTTCTCGCTCTTCCTCTAGGAGGCGCTCTGGCACATCCAGACCGGATCATTTTCCCAAATCCTGGTGAGTGGAGGATGCGGCTGGGACCCCAAGGGCTTGGGAATGAGAGAAGACCCATGAGGGTTCTCTCTTCTCTGAATTCCTCTGGCACCTACCATAGTTTTAGAGTGGAGCTCCATCCATCTTTATTTTAAAAACGGGGAAACAGACCCAGTGTGAGCTCTCACCTGGTAGTTACATACTATTTTTTTTCCAAATATCCATACTTGATCTCCCTAGCCAGAACGTAGTCTCCCTGATTGTAAAGACAGTATTTCCTTTTCCTCCTGGCCCAGTGGCTGGCACAAAGCAGATCTCAGCTCATTTGTGGTGTTGATATTAATGACTATGGGAAAGAAGGGGGCCCGCTAAAGACTATGATTCTAGAGGGCCCTTATGATTCTAGAGTGTGGATGTAGGTGTGTGGACGGAGAGGGGGAGTTTCTCTGCTCCTTAAAGAGCTCAGGCCCTTAGAGCCCTCAAGGGGGACGGGGGGTGGGTGGGTAGGGGTATAACAGTAACCAGCTCTCAACCAGTGTCCTTATACCTTCCTCCCTCTCCAGCCTGTGAGGACCCTCCAGCAGTGCTCTTGGAAGTGCAGGGCACCTTACAGAGGCCCCTGGGCCGGGACAGCCGCAGTGCACCTGCCAACTGCACCTGGCTTATCCTGGGGAGCAGGGAGCAGACCGTAACGGTGAGGTGAGAAGCAGGGCAAGACCCTATCACCCTCCCTCCTTCACCATGGGAAAGCCTTCAGGAATTACTTCTCCATGGAGTTTCCCTCCCTGTCACCGGGTGGAAGAGTAGAATTTGATTTGGCCGAGTCTGCCCTAAAAGCCTGGCCAGTTCTGGCCCAGACACAGTGCATTGGAGCCGAGCTGGGGCCAACATCTAGCTTGGATTCTGGCCCTCTCTGAAGGACAGCAGGCACTCTAAAAACAGTCCTTGGGCTCCAATATGGGTGCTCTGAGGAGTCCTTCAATCCATATCCTCGCCTAGGTTTCAAAAGCTATTCCTAATTAGCATAGAACCTTCCTCAGCCCCCCATATCTTTTAAGTGGTACAGGTCTCCCCAGTCTCCTCTGACTTTGGCCATAGGACTGGGGCCCATGTTAAGTACCTAGCTATTTGCTTCATAGAGTCACTCTCATGAATTTACCCAGAAAGGGCAAAGGGGCTGTCTGGGAAGAAATGGAGGAAGCAGAACGCCATGCTGCCACTGGCCTCTGCTAGGACTACTGCCATTAACTGCAGAAATTTGGCTGAGTTCATTTGGCTGTTTGATTTGGATCGTGGATAAGCAGGGGCTTGTGCTTCTTGGAGTAGAAGGGACCTGACAGCACCGGGAGTGGAAGAAGCTAGTGGTGGTCAAGAATATCTCCCATCCATGGGGCGCCTGGCTGGCTTGGTGGGTGGAGCATGGGACTCTATCTCTGGGTTGTGAGTTCGAGCCCCACATTGGGTGTGGAGGTTACTTAAAATCTTAAAAATGAAAAAAATAAAAAAAATCTCCTGTCCCGCTCTCCTCCACTCCTGTAGGTTCCAAAAACTGCACCTGGCCTGTGGCTCAGAACGCTTAGTTCTGCGCTCCCCTCTCCAGCCACAGATCTCCCTGTGTGAGGCACCAGCCAGCCCCCTGCAGCTTCCTGGGGGCAACGTCACCATCACCTACAGCTATGCCGGGGCCAGAGCACCCCTGGGCCAGGGCTTCCTGCTCTCCTACAGCCAAGGTACGCCAGACAGGGAGGTCTCTGGAACTAGAAGAACAGGTAGTAGAAGCCCCAGGGAGGAGAGGAGGATGCCACCGGCTCCCCTGTTTTCACACCTTCTCCGTGCCTCCTGCAGATTGGCTGATGTGTCTGCCCGAAGAGTTCCAGTGCCTGAACCACCGCTGCGTGCCCTTGGCCCACCGCTGCGACAGCATCGATGCCTGTGGCGATGGCTCTGATGAGGCAGGCTGCAGCTCAGACCCCTTCCCTGACCTGACCCCGGCCCCTGTCCCCACCCCACCCTGCAACCACACCTTGGAAGACTTTTATGGGGTCTTCTCTTCCCCGGGCTACACACACCTGGCCTCCATCTCCCACCCCCAGTCCTGCCTCTGGCTGCTGGACCCCCATGATGGTCGGCGGCTGGCAGTGCGCTTCACGGCTCTGGACCTGGGCTACGGAGATGCGGTACACGTGTATGATGGCCCTGGGCCTCCCAAGACCTCTAGGCTGCTGCGCAGCCTCACCCACTTCAGCAACGGCAAGGCTGTCACTGTAGAGACGCTGTCCGGCCAGGCCATCGTGGCCTACCACACAGTTGCCTGGAGCAATGGCCGGGGCTTCAACGCCACCTACCATGTGCGGGGCTACTGCCTGCCCTGGGATCGACCCTGCGGCTTGGGCGCCAGCCTAGGGGCCAGCGAGGGCCTGGGGGAGCGCTGCTACAGTGAGGCGCAGCGCTGTGACGGCTCCTGGGACTGTGCCGATGGCACAGACGAGGAAAACTGCCCCAGCTGCCCACCCGGACACTTTCCCTGCGGGGCGCCTGGCACCCCTGGGGCCACCGCCTGCTATCTGCCTGCCGACCGCTGCAACTACCAGACCTTCTGCGCCGACGGAGCAGACGAGAGACGCTGCCGGCACTGCCAGCCTGGCAACTTCCGCTGCCGGGATGAGAAGTGTGTGTATGAGACCTGGGTGTGCGACGGGCAGCCAGATTGCGCCGACGGCAGCGACGAGTGGGACTGCTCCTACGCCCTACCGCGCAAGGTCATCACAGCTGCCGTCATTGGCAGCCTGGTATGCGGCCTGCTGCTGGTCATCGCCCTGGGCTGCACCTGCAAGCTCTATGCCATTCGCACGCAGGAGTACAGGTCAGTAAGGGTGCAGCCAGTCGTCGGGGAGTGGGGGACCCAGGGCGAGATGTGACGGTGCCTGCACCATGGACATGTTCTGGGGACCTGCTTATGGGTTGGCTCCTGGAGTTGTCCAGCTGGGGGACAGGATGCTCCTCTGAGGACAGGTCTTGATGCTGAACGCAATCTTAAGGAAGGAGGGGAACCTTAGAGGACTTCTGGGAAAGCGAGGGCCTAGCTCAGCTGTCCTGGCCTGGGTGCGGAGGGAAGACACATGTCTGGGCTCAGACAGGATGCTCTGGCTGGCACCACCTGTGACTGAGCAGCCCTCATTCCTTCCAGCATCTTTGCCCCCCTGTCCCGGATGGAGGCTGAGATCGTGCAGCAGCAGGCGCCACCCTCCTACGGGCAGCTCATTGCCCAGGGCGCTATCCCACCTGTAGAGGACTTCCCTACAGAGAACCCTAACGATGTAAGTGACCTCCCAGCCCTCATCCCTCCTGCTTCCAAGCCTCCCAGGGCCCCGCCACCGTACCATCCTTCTTTAGGCTTGTAGCCCTCCCCGAAACTGACCCTGGCATCTGCCTCCTCTCCTTGCAGAACTCAGTGCTCAGCAATCTGCGCTCCTTGCTGCAGATACTGCGGCAGGACATGACTCCAGGGGGTACCTCAGGTGCCCGCCGCCGCCAGCGGGGTCGCTCTGTGCGCAGGCTGGTGCGCCGGCTCCGCCGCTGGGGCCTGCTTCCTCGAGCCAACCCCCCGGCCCGGAACCCTGACACCAGATCGCAGGTCACACCTTCTTCCGCTCCCCTTGAGTCTCCGGATGGCAACACAGGTCCTGCCCGTGAGGGTGGGGCGGTGGGTGGGCAGGATGGGGAACAGGCACCCCCACTGCCTGTCAAGGCTTCCCTTCCACCTACCAGCGCGTCTCCAGCCCCCGCTACTGTCTCCGAGGCCCCAGGGCCACTGCCTTCCATGCCCCTAGAGCCGTCACTGTTGTCTGGAGTGGTGCAGGCCCTGAGAGGCCGCCTCCTGCCCAGCCTTCGGCCCCCAGGACCACCTCAGACCCCACCTGAAGCCCACACCACAGTCCTTTCTCCAGAGGATGAGGATGATGTGCTTCTGTTGCCGCTGGCTGAGCCGGGGGTCTGGGTGGTCGAAGCGGAAGACGAGCCACTGCTTGCCTGAGGTGACCCAGCGCCCCGTGGGGGCTCTGGTCGCCATGACAATAACCCTTTAGAGGGCAGCTCAGCTTCCCTTCCCCTACTTCCTTCCCTGACCCTCTGTCTGAGGGGCCTTGGTGAGCCTCCTGTTGACCCTGTGTAGCTGCTGTAAAATTAGGTATCTCTCAGGCAGGGAAAGGGCTCCCAAAGAGCTCCCTCTGCACATGCCCAAGACCGCAGTCTCTACCCCCACTGTCTCCCCACACCACCACCGCCCATGTGGCTTTTTTTAAAAAGTAAATTTCTTAAAGGGTCATAGGCCTGGACACTCCATCCTTACCAAACCCTTACCCAAAAGTGGCCTTTAAGCACCAGAATGTCAACTAGCTGGAGACCTCCAGCCCTCAGGGGAAGGATTTGGGCGGAGCCTGAGGCTTTGCCAACTATAATCCTTCCTACCAGGCCTGGCTCATAAAAAGAGCACAAAAAAATGCTTTTGTCCCATACCTAGGTCACTGCCCAGCAAGTCAAGGTTGAAAATAAAAGAACAAGAAATTTCAGATTTTTGTAAATGAGCTATGACCACAGCCCCATCTCTACCCATCTCAGCTTATGTTTGCCTCCCCGTGCTCCTCCATTCGAAGGCCTCTGGTCTGCCCTCCCATTCCTGCCCTCTTCCTACTCACTTTCTAACCACATACCCTTGGTTTTTATACCACTCGGAGGGTAAGAAAGTTCCCAGAACCCTAGGGACCAACTCTCTCCACCACCCCCACCCACCCCTGGAGTGACACCAGGGGTAAGCACCAAGCGTCTTTACTCACCGTCAGGCCAGAAGTCTGGTGAGCCAGCTGAGCCGTGTAGCTGGGAAGGTTCCCGTTTATGGAGTTCTCCTAGAGCACAGATCACAGAAGCAGAATGTCCCTAGTGGAAAACAGGAGCCATGACTCCTGGCCTCCACCCTGCACCCCACCCACCAAGCAGTTACAGTCTGTCCTAGGCGAGACATAAATCGAGGGAAAAATCATAATCATTTGGGGTGTGAAGATGCTGGCATCACTTTGACCAAATCCAAAGGTGGACATGGTGCCCCACGAGTGGAAAGGAGGCATTCCCCCACAGAAACAGAATTCCCTCAGGCTCGCCCTTACCCTTCCTGGCTGGCCTGGCCTCTCCCCACCCCCTGGTGGAGGGGCCCTGTTGATCATAGCCTGTCAGCATCCTCACAACCCAGCCCCAACCGCATATTTCTTCCTCCCGGGAACAAGAGCCTAGAGGAGTGGCAGAGGGTGAATGTGGTACAGTCACAGGATCATGGGATCTTGATTTGGAAAAGAGCCAGAATCCTTTCACTCCACTCTCCGGAGACTGGGGAAGAACTTTCAGAGATCTCCATCCTTGCTGACTCTTCCCCCTTTGGGACTTCCTGGGTGCTCACAGTCCCTGGGTTCCCCCAGTGTCAGGCCCAGAGAAGCAGGGAGTGCTGATTTCCCTCCCACACCTCCCCATCAATGGTCTGTGCCTCTCCCTTGCTCCTCTCTTCATAGCCTTCCGAAAAAAACCTTCAGGCCATAGCTTCATCCCTTGTCCTGCTCTAGACCTTTTACCTCCTGGTAGTATTTGTAACTTGAATGTGGAGAAAGACTTAAGGTAAAAGAATGCTCCTCAGGGTGAAATGCTTTAGAAAGCCAGAAGGGGAAGACCTGAGGGTAGAGTTCACTGGGAAGGGCTGTGTGTCTGGATTCCTGAGCCTCAAAGAAGTTTCTCTAGGTGCTGGGTGTATGCTCTAGAAGATGGGAGTGGAACACCAGGTCGGTGGAGAGGGGATCAGCTTTGTGCAGGCAGCATGGGGAAACTAAGAGGGTCCACTCAGGAGAGGTGGGGCTTTGGGGAACAGTCACCCAAGTTTACTTGCACCATGGCCTAAGGAAAAAGAAACGGGACCACCTCACATCCTATCAGGACTGAAACACCGCCATCCAAAGTGCTCAGTGTCAGGGTGTGGGACTCTCGCCAAGGCTCTGCCTGTGTTGGAGGGAGGCGTTCTCACCAGAGATGGAGATCAGCCTGGGACTCTGAGATAACAGCACAGACCAGAATTCCGTCTTTGAGAATCTACCTGAACCAAGCTCCAGACCTGGCTTCGAGGGGAGAGGGACCTGCAGCTATACTGCCTGAGGTTGTGGGAGCACCAGAGAGCTGGGTAACCTGCCGAGTGCCAGATACTTTCTCATGCGTTTTGAACCCTCATAACAAGGCTGTGCCATGAGCATCGTCAACCCAGGTCACAGGTTCAGGAGCATTCTCAGAGGAGATAGGAGATGAACCCAGCCTCTACAGAGATGCAGAGTGAAACCTGGATTGATTCAGTTCCAAATCTCTACCTTTGCCCCACTATTCCACAGGACCTCCCACTCCTGAGGAAGCCGGGACAGGGCCAGTGCGCAACCTCTTACTAGTGGGACAAGAGAGATGGTGGTTCAAGGTGAAAGCCAGCCTGCTCCTAGGACCCAAAGCTGGCTGAGTCCTGCTGGGGTCTGCGATACCCTGACTCACTCTCATCTCATATCCTAGAAATGAGTCCAACCACCTAAGTGAATTTTCCAGATACACAAAGCTCACCCTTTTACAATGTGAAACTTTTAAAACTCATTTTGGAAGGAAATCATTCTAAGCATACTGCTCTTCAGCACTTCTGCAATAGGCTATACATTTGTGGAGTGCTGAGGATCCCTCAGAGAAACCAGTGGCCTCTCCATAGCGCTGCTTTCAGAGGCTGTCACGGTGTCGGGGGAGCGGTTTCCCTTTTTGCCAAATGCCCTCCGACCGTTTTTTAAACGTTTCTGCCTGCTTTCAAAGTTTTTTGGAGTGTTGCTTCCCTTGCCACCAGGCTACCAGGGGCCCCTTGCTACTCTAAATGTTGAGTACAGGGATACGCAGGGACATTCTGAAACTGCAAGTAAGGAAAGACAAGGGGGCTGTGACTGAGGACTGGAGAGTCTATCCACTGAGAAAGGTGCGAGAGTATGGTAGTTCTCAGGAGTTCTTTTGGCTCCCCCAGACCCCAAACGTTGCCCTGTAGTTCACGTCCAGATAAGTGATCAATGCGTATCAGTCCAAGATCACTCTACGTCTCTTCCACTGGAGGAGTCCTCCAAAGATTACCATACAGACCATTCCCAATAATAGGAGACAACTGGAATATTTAAGACAAGGCAACTTAAGAGAAGAAAAACACTCTTTGGTATTGGAAAAATCAGGGTGGGAATCCTGGTGTCCTCATTTCCCAGCTGCACGATCCATCTGGGGACAGGCCAGCCACCTACCACTCTGAGCCTTCAGGTCATGGGGATGAAAGGAGAGAACTCAGGAGGAAGCTTAGCACAGCACCTGGCAACAAACACAGGGTGAGGAGCCAGGGAGCTGTCAGGTCTGTGTGGGTGCCTGCCCTGTCAGGAAGGAAAGAGAAGAGCTGGAGCCTGAAGGGAAACGGACCCAGGCAGAAAAGGAGCAGCAGAGCCAATCCTGGCTTCTAACAAAGGGGCAGAGAACGTTGTGCAGGTGCAGAGGGCTGGTGGTGCCCCAGAGAGCGCAGAGAGCGGGGCTGGCACTGGGGATCCAGAACTTCTAGAGGGCTTAGCTCAACCTCCCTTTTCTGTCCTGCCCATATTAACACTAGGTTGGTGGGCCTGGCAGGGCGGAAGGGAAGGGGAGGCAGTCCCCCCATGGTTTGCAACCGCTTGAACCTAGTGACCAATGAAGCTGCCCGAAGCAGGCAGCCATCACTCCCTCTTCAGAGACCCCATCTGCCTAGGGGCCAAGTTGGGAAATGGCTACTGTGGTAGGTCTTAGCCCAGAAGGGGTGGTATGGGGAAGGAGAGGATAATGGGGAAACTTGGTGCCAGGGTGACCCCCAAATCTCTTGGTTTCTGCCTCTAGGCCATCCATTTAGCCACTGAGCACCCACTCTGAGCTGGACACAGGGCTTGGGGGCGGGGAGTCCACAGACAAACGACGAACAGTCCCAGCACCTGGAGAAAGACCTCCCAGTTCCTGGGTCCTTGCCTTCTGCCATCCTCAGCTCCCGTACCCACCAGACCCTCACCCAGCTTCTCTGAACCCCTGTCTCTTTTGCCCCTCTGACTTCGTTCTGGTCAGGTCTTAACCAGACTCCGCAGTGTGTGTGCTCCGAGAGGGAAGCGACACAAAGGAAGGGGGGGGGGCAGAAAGGAGGGAATCCCGCTGACATCACTGCTCATTAGCATGTGTGACCTCATCAGGGGGCGGGACAATTTCCCCAGGTGTGGGGCGGGGAGGAGGGCAAGGGGGTGGTATTTAAGGGAAAAGCTGACAGTGCTGCTGAGTGAGGGAGTGGGTACTGCAAGCCGCGGGGCTGCACACACACACCGATGCACACGGACCTCGACACCGACATGGACATGGACACAGAAACCACGGCACTCTGCCCCTCCGGCAGCCACCAGGCCACCCCCCCAGGGACGCCCATACCAGGTGAGGACTGAGCTGGGTAGGTTCCAGCTGAAACCATGGGGGTGGGAGCTGAAGCTCTAGTGGGGAGGTCAGAACTGGGGGTTGATGGAGCCTGAACCCAAACAGCAAAGGGGAAGAGCAACTTAGGAAGTGGGGAAGCCTCCTGTTCACACCAGGACTGAGGCTGGGCTGGGCTGGGGGGCCCCCGGGGGTGCTGCCTAAACGCCCCCTCCCCCATCACTCCCAGGGCTTCGCTGGGGAAACTAGTGCTCAGCCTCTAGGTCAGCCTCAGTCCTAAGAGGCTGGGATGGGCAGGAGGGATGGGGGGAAAGGGAAGGGGTAGCCCACCAGCCTGGGAATCACCCGCTGGGGGCTGCCCTGGGGACCTGTTGTAAGGGTTTCACTGGCTCTTGGAGGCCCTGGCTGCCAGCCAACTATTGATCCTGGGCTATTTCCAGCTTCTCGACATCCCCCTTTGTTGTGTCTGTCGTTCTTCCTCCAGTTACCCTGACCCATGCATTGTCACTCTCCCTCTCGCTCATGCCTCATGCTCCCACACTCTCACTCTCGCTCTCTCCCCCACTCCCTCCCTCCCTCTACCTCACCACGAACAGAAGATTCTCTGGGACTCACAGGGACTGCCAGAGATACAGAAAGAGTCTCACACACTACCATGCACTGGGAGATTCTCACCTGTGGGGCCATGAGAAGAGGCTGCTCTTCTCACGCACAGGGGCGGGGGCACTGCACACATCATAAAGAGCAAAGTCCCTTCCCTGAGAACAGGCTCCCCACAAAGTTTTTGACACCCACCCCCCCCCCATCCTGGGCAGCAGCATCAGCTTCTCATCCCCTTCACCCCTCCCCAGATGGGGGGATTACCTGTTCAATAGGGAGGCAGTAGAAGGCAGGGCCTCTCAGTAGAAGGAGGGGCAGTCCCCGGGGCCAGAGGCCTAGTCTGGGGGTGTGCCTGTGTGTCAGCGTGAGGCCTCAGTGGGAGTGCAAGCCCACACACAGGTGTCTCCCCTGCATGGGGCACATTTTGAACATGTTGTGGCTGGACCCACATTGGGGAAGCCTCTGGTTTGGCTCCTTTGAGCCCTACCAGTTCAGGCTTCCGGGGGAGTTCGGTGTCCAAGGTCAGGCCAAATGTTCTCAGCTCCTCCTGGGTTGTCATCATCCACTGGGGCTCTGAGGCCACAGCAGGCAGGGTTGAGCCCTCTACAGATGGCTAGGCCTACCCACACTCATAGCTTCCTTCTCTCTGCCCCCCCCCCCCAGAAAAAACAGATGTCTCACTGCTGAAGAAGCCAGAGAAGCTGCTGGCAGGGTTGGACCGGGGTGGGCCACCCCCTGCCCCAGGGGCCCCCAGACGAAGAGGCAGTATGCCTGTCCCCTACAAGCACCAGCTGCGGCGCGCCCAGGCCATAGATGAACTTGACTGGCCACCTCAAGCCTCATCCTCTGGTTCCTCTGACTCCTTGGGCTCAGGGGAGGCAGGCCCCACCCAAAAGGATGGCATCTTCAAGATCATGCTGGTAGGGGAGAGCGGCGTGGGCAAGAGCACCCTAGCAGGCACTTTCGGTGGTCTCCAGGGAGACAGTGCTCATGAGCCGGAGAACCCAGGTATTTGGGGGAGCCCTGTAAGGGTCAAGGGCACCTGTGGAGCCCTAGTCAGGGATGGAAGAGCTCAAGGCATGGGCAGCCACTGGAGGCCAGAACCTAAGAGAAGCTGTTCCAGTGCTTTTCTGTGGCAACCTCCCTGGAGGCGGTCCCTGGTTACCAGGTCTCACAAGTGTTGGGGAGCCTCCTAATGGGCTCTATTCTGTCTTTATTTCCCAACAGAGGACACTTATGAAAGACGCATCACGGTGGATAAGGAGGAAGTGACTCTAGTTGTATATGACATCTGGGAACAGGTAAGAACCTAGGAGAGCTGGGGAGGGGCAGAGTCTGGCCTAAGGCTGGTGGCACTGCAGGCCCTGGTTCCAGTATGTTCTAGAACCTGACCTTTCACACGGATCATCTGAGAGCAGAGGCCCACATCAATGTGCATGCCGTGGCACTGAGTGCCTCTGTCTTTCCGGGATCTTCTGACCCGGAGGGAAGTTAGGATCTGAATTTGACAAACCCTGCAGCTGTGAGCGAGGCTGAACACCCTGAAACCATCCATAGATTTTCCAGCCTGGAAGACTCTGATCTGACATGAGGAGAGCTCAGGGCTCTGGAATACCAGGGAAGGGGGGAAAGTGAGGATTTGTGAATATTTGAACATAAATGATTACTACATAGAAATGAGAAGCCAGATTACATACAGTTGAAGAGTATTCATTTTTAAACTAAGAGCTTAAGTGTAAGAAAGTAGGATGGGCTATCCCAGTCTAGGACCCTGTGTCCCCAATTCTCCCATTTGGGGCTCACATTATAAACCACCCTCTCCTCCACAAGCACCCTCCAGGTTATGAAGATTCTGCCATTAACTAGCTCCGTGGTCCTAAGCAGGTGGCTTCTCCCTCACACCCAGATTCCTCATCCTTGAGATGCAGGTGCTGGACGGGTGCTCCCTTGCCTCCAACCCTGACATTCCATCACTCTCTGCCCATATGCAGGGGGACGCAGGGGGGTGGCTGCGGGACCACTGCCTTCAGACCGGGGATGCCTTTCTCATCGTCTTCTCAGTCACCGACCGGCGAAGTTTCTCCAAAGTTCCAGAGACCCTACTTCGGCTGAGAGCTGGGAGGCCCCACCACGACCTCCCTGTCATCCTCGTGGGAAACAAGAGCGACCTGGCCCGCTCCCGGGAGGTCTCACTGGAGGGTGAGTATCCTGTACCTCATCCATCCTGAAATCTCTCCCTCCCAGGTCGCCTCTTCTCCGCAGGGCCCTTTTACCATTCCAGGTGTGCAAACAATTGCCTTTACCCTTTAGCAGGCTAAGGGCAGACTCTCAGTGCCCACGCCTAGGGCCGGAGAACGCCTTCCCTTCACTCCTCCCCTATTCTCCAATCCAAGGCCCCTGTCTCTCCTCCCCTCCGCACCACCACGGTCCTCGGCTTGATCCCTGCCTTGTTCTCTGTTGCTAGAGATTCACAGGCCACGACCCCTCTCTACGGCACCCGGCACCTCCTCCTCCCCCAGACCCCACCCCCGACCCCGCCCGGGGCCCCGTGCAGCCCACGGGCACCTCAACCCGTCCCTTCCCGCAGAAGGCCGCCACCTGGCAGGGACCCTGAGCTGCAAGCACATCGAGACGTCGGCCGCGCTGCACCACAACACGCGGGAGCTCTTCGAGGGCGCGGTGCGCCAGATCCGGCTGCGCCGGGGACGGAGCAGCGCCGGGGGCCCGCGGCCCGAGTGGGGCTGCCCAGACGGCCCCCCGCCGCCCGCGCGCCGCGAGAGCCTCACCAAGAAGGCCAAGCGCTTCCTGGCCAACCTGGTGCCGCGCAACGCCAAGTTCTTCAAGCAGCGCTCCAGGTCGTGTCACGACCTCTCCGTGCTCTGAGCCGCCGTCGCCATGGTCACCGCGGTCGCCATGGTCACCGCGCCCTCTGCTTACCCCCACCTCGCCCTGCCCCGCCCCCGTCCGGCTTCCTCTGCGAAGACCGTCTAGGAAACCAAAAACGCCCAAGGCGCCCGGCCACCCGCCCACGTCGCCTCCAGCCCCCCCACCACCGCGCGCGCCCTGGCTACCTCTCCGCCCCAGAGCGCCTAGAAGGCGAGGACGCAGACCTGCGGGCGGGCGCGCTATGGCCGGAGGGCAAGGCGTCTTCTGGAGGGCCCGAGGGGCTATACTTCCGCCAGCTGTTTTGACTTAATTATTTAGTCACGGCTTGACCACCTCTCCCGGAAAGAGATCCTAAAAGCGAGAACTGAGAAAGTGCTTCGTAGACCCCTTTACAGTTCTCCACCTTTATATTCCCGCGCGAGCACGCCTCACCTTTAAGAGATCCTTAAAGGTAAAGACACGGAGACGCTTCTTTGAGACTTTTCCTAAAACGTGCTGGTTCTTAGTTGCAGCACTTGTCCACTTTCCCTTTAAGAACTTCTTAAAGGCAAAGGTCTGGAAGTGCTGTTCTTCAGAGTTGATTTTGTGATTCACCACCACACCAGGGCACTTCCTTTTTAAGGTTATTAAAGGTAAGGTTGGGACAGACTTTTTTGCTTTCAGATGCCATAGCGAAGAGCTGAGCAGGTGGCACCGCCCCCTATGGCCAGGGCCCAGGAGCCCCCAGCAAGGGAGTCATCCTTCCCTTTTCAATAAAGAACTTTTCTACATTTGTTCATTTTGACTCTGTTCTCAAAAGCCCCGCAGAAGGGATAATTGTAGATGGAAACTGTTACAGACAAAGCTTAGGCCCAGAGGAGCAAGGAAACTAAATCTCCACGGAGGCTCCAGAACTTTAGTCCTGGTGTAGTCTAAGAAAGGAGCCACAGGCCTTGGAAATACTCTGGGTCTAACTCATCCCTTTGCAGATGAGCAAACAATCCTGGAGAGGAGCAAAGAACTGCTAGAAGGTTTAGTAACTTCCTGACACAACGGGACCAAATCCACACCCTAGACCTCATCACCTTACCTCCCCCTTTTCTGCAGAGTGAGCTGGAGGCCACATTTAGCACCCAGAGCTACCCCGAGCTATGCCCCAGGCTGGTTTCAGGTGGGGCCCATATCCATCAAGGAGGCCCATCAGCTGGGGTATGATGAAGATGGCCCGCACCTCCCCTGACAGGCCCCCACCACCCCAACTGTCACCTGCAAAGCCCGTGTGAGAACTGAAGCTGTCAGTGCCTCCCCCTGGGGCCGCCTACGCTTACTGCCGCCTGAGCCAAGAGTCTGAACAAAGAGAGCAGAGGCAGCAGCTCCCCTCACCCCAGACTACAGCACAGCTACTCGAGCACCTGAGGGCCAGACCACTCCGCCCCACCCAGGTTCCCAGAACTTGATGGAAAGAGGGATGAGATGTCTCCTGATCTCTGCAGCCGGGAAGGAGCCGAGGGGGACCAGCTCAGCATGGGAGGTTATGAGACAATAATATGAATAGTGACATTACCCTTTGAACTTTATTCCCTTTCTCTGTTCATTCTCTAATGACTATATAAGGTGTTATTGCACCTTTTATTGTGGAAGAAAGTTTAAGTAACTTGCCTGGGGTCAGTAAGCAACAGAGCGGGGATCCCACTCATATCTGCTTGATACTTAATGATTTCATCCAGCTGTGCATCTGAGGTTCCCCTTCTAGTAAGGAGAGGAAGAGGAAGAAGGTCATTAGAAGAAATGTAAGGGAAATAATGGGCAGGGCCATAGGCAGGTGCTGTGGTGAATGGGCCAGAGAAATTAGGTGATTATGGGGAAATAGCCAGGTCTAAACTCTGGAGACCAGGAACAGAGGCACTTCATAATGTAAAATGCAGAAAAGCACACTTGGCCCCTTGAGAGGACCGATGGTTGGGTTGAAACCTCAGGGACATTAAGAGGAGGGGTAGGAGATGAGCATGAAGAAGGAGGTTTGGAACCTTACTTTTAAGTACCTTAAATGGCAAGCAAAGGAGTTTGTGCCCAAGCCTGAAGACAGTGAGTCACCAAAAGTCTTTGAGTATGAAAGTGACACAATCGGGACCGTCCTTGGGAAGGAGGAGGCTGGGAGAGGTGTGCATGGACTGGAGCAGCAGAGGCAAGGCCTGAAGAGTTAAGCTGAGGGGATGATTTAACAGTCATACATATGGACAGTAATGAAGGGCCATCCCAAGGGAGAAGGCGGGGGCAAGGAGAGGCACCAGCAGTGTGAGTCAGAATTGGTGGAACTTGGCAACTGAGCAGCTGGGTACAGGCAGGAGTCACAGGTAGTGGGAGGATGGTGAGGAACTGGGAGTTAAGGGGCAGAGGAGGATGTGGGTAAATGACTCCATTTTGGAGCCCCTTGTATTTGAGATGGTAGAAAAACATCCATATGGAGTTTCAGCAGCTAGGTCTGAAATTCAGAACAAGTTAGGGTGAGAGACACAGCTGTGAGAATAATGCCCATAAAGATGGTAACAGAGGAGCCAGAAGGAAGAAGTGCAGTCATACAGCACAGCGTGCTGGGTCTGAGGCACTGCTGTTGCAGTCTTGAATGTCTTTGAACAAGGAACCCTGCATTATTATCTTTAAAAATATTTTATCTACTTATTTGGCAGAGAGAGCACAAGCAGGGGGAGCAGCAGAGGGAGAGGGAGAAGCAGGCTCTCCGTGGAGCAGGGAGCCCAATATGGGGCTCCATCCCAGGACCCTGGGATCATGACCTGAGCTGAAGGCAGAGGCTTTAACCCACTGAGCCACCCAGGTGCCCCAAGCCCTGCATTTTTATTTTGCATCAGGACCCACAAATTATGCTGAGGCACTAAGGAAGGGGATACAATACAGGCTGGGATCCTTAACCTCAAACCACACATGGGCTTTAGGAGTCTGTGATGTTTGTGAAGTGGGACAATTTGATGTGTTTGTGCAGTGGCACATTTGAGAACAGGGTTCACAGATTTCCTCAGGTTGCCAAAGGGGTCTGTGACTCAACAAATTACAAACCATTGATGGTCCTGATTGCCGCTGGGATGCGGAACTGGGTGCATGGAGAATGGGTGTGAGAGGTTTACTTTCCATTGTATATCCTGCTTCTGTTTGAATGTTTAACAATGGTACATATTACTGTTCAAAAACAAAGTAACTTAAAACAAAGTCTTGATGTTGCAGAAAAAGAGAGCCCAGAGACAGGGTCCTGGGAATAAGGAGATGAGGAAGGTGAAGACCCAGCTGCCACCAAGGCAGCGGAAGAACTGGACTTGAACTTGCAGTGGTTCTGCCAAGGGAGGAGGGCTCTTGTTTTTTTAAGTAAACTCTCTGCCTACAGTGGGCCTCACACTCTCCACCCTGGGATCAAGAGTAGCATGCTCTACTGACTGGGCCGGCCAGGCGCCCCAGGAAGAGGGCTTTTCCAAGGAAAGACTACCACCAATGGTCAAATGTGGCCAAAGGGGAAGATGAAGAAAAAGGCCCAGTGCCTTTCATGTGTCTGAAGCTTCAAATATGCATCCTGAAGATGGTGATAGCAGGGCCTCCCCCTGCGAGGGGTGCCACACACACCATAAGCATTCCCCCCCCACCCAACTCAGCCAGCCCCATCAGCCCAACCCATCTGTGCGTTCCCTCCAGACGCCTACGGGGACAAGCTCAGAACAGACGGAAGCTGAAGCCAGGCTCCCACCAGACATGGAAGGTGGGGTCTTCTCTGAGAGCCGTTCTTCTCCCTCTCTCTGGGCAAGGCAGAGTCGCCCCCAGGGGCTGATCCGCTGGTGTGAGATATCAGTGAAGGGCCCTGGGGCTGGAGCTGCTTCGGCCAGGTAAGATCTTCTCCATCCTCGTGCTCCTCTTAAGCATGCAATTGTATCTGCGCCCCTTTAGGAGCCAGCCCTTGCCCCTCCCTGCTCCCAGCCCTGCAGTCCCACAAGGCATCCTCAGGGGCCCACAACAGAAGTGTGTGTGCTCTGCTGGGAAGGGCCGGAGGTGAGGCCAGTCCAGCATCTTAGAGGGCATCCTTCTGCTCGGGGGCTCTGCTCCTAGGTGGGCCATTACGCCCCACTGCATCTAACCCTCTCTAGAGAGACTGGGGCAGGGTCTTTCCTCTTCTAAAAGCCTGCCAGTCACAGAAGAGGATTTCACAAGTCTTCTGGGTTAAACCCTCACTCCCAGAAAGCCCACTCATGCATACATCTTCTTATTAATCTAATATTAGTTGTAGCCACATCACTCTAAGTCCATTTTTCCTGGACATCCATTCACAAATCCTTGTTGTTCCCCTCAAGTACTGCCAAATGCCAGTCACCACACTGGGCCCTATGGGAAAAACAAATACAGGTTAAGACACAACTGCTGCCCTCCTGGAGCTTACAATTGAGCTGGAAATGTGAGACAAACTGGACCACAGTTTGACTATCTATCTGGGGGCTATGTCATGTGCTCTAAGAATTCTGAATGAAGAAACAATTTGGAGACAAATTCTGGAACTGGGTCTTGAAGGATATATGCAGGCTAGATCGGGGGGAAAAGAAACTCCCTGTGGAGAAACTATGTGAACAAGTGCATAGGAAACATGGGACAGGGTAGGCAGCCCTGCGTGTGAGAGAGACACTCTCCCTGTAAGAAGGCAGCGAAACTTGAGGGGATGGTACA